>JAFFST010049717.1:132261-148573 GCA_022414735.1 Noturus placidus
CCCCCCCCCCCCCCCCGCATGAATTTAAACTAGCCTATACTTCACCTGAGCTGAGGATGAACACTAACGAGAACTGGGAAGGCCTAGAGCGCACAAAGGCGTTTGTGCGCCTGTTTGCGGTAAATGTGGACACACTGAATAATAAATCCTCTCCTGTTGACTTCACTGAGCAAAAGCACCACGCGTTAATAACCTGTCCAGTGGGTTTTACTGGAAATGAAAACTCATTACTCTCCAAAAAATAAAAAATAGACCTATTTTATTTATTTATTTAAATAAGGATTGAAACCTACTAAATAGTCATACTACAGTACTAACTGACCTACTATTGGACACACAGTTCAGTAGGGTAAGGCAGCCTTTCAGTAACTCAGGAGCAAGTTTAACTTTGTTAATTGGGATCTGTCTGCTGAAACCGAGGCCATTGTGCAGCGCCACAACTCGCTCCATCCAGACTTGTGTATTGTCAAAGAGAAGTGTGAGACATTAAAAGGATTACAGACGATTAGTGTTTCTTTAATCGGACCCCTTCTTCACTCCGTCAAGAACGACACACGTTTCTCTTGCTGTAAGAATCTCTGCATACTCTTCAAATGGAGATTGAAAATTAAGCTATTAATAACACAATTCACTTCACATGATTAATAATAATAATAATAATAATAATAATAATAATAATAATAATAATAATAATAATGCACAGGGAGACATCGGACAAGTTCTACTTTATATATTTTTTATTTATTTAGCCCAGTCGTACCTTTTTCTGTTTCTACAAGATGAAAGACCTCCTGTGAATCATCCGAATTAATCATCTCTCTTAACTTTATTGTGAATCACCATAATATAATTCCACCACACCCACTGTGTTTGTTGATGGCCAGTCATTAATTAGGATTCTCTGAACTCTTATAAAGCTTTTTTGCATCTCTTTAGTTCGTTAAATAGCCAAAGTAAAGTACAGACGACGCCCGAGTACTTAATAACATGGAACAAGAGCTATTGGAGATGAAAGGTTGGATAAATGGATCTTTTTTTAATAGTGCACGCCTTAATTAAGAGAGATATATAAATAGATATATATATAGATAGATAGGCATGCGCACGTGTGTGTGTGTGTGTGTGTGTGTGTGTGTGTGTGTGTGTCTTAAAAGTCTATTTTTATTTTTATCACGATGACCCATATTGTAATAGTGCCGTGCCACAAGAGGGCAGCACCCCAGTCTCCTTTTAATAAGCCTACTTGCTGTACATTATTTTTGACACCTAATACCAATGCAAGAATATTGCAAAAATGTGTGTTTAGCACTTTGTGGATGGGTGGCGGTAGTGAGTTGGTTAGGAGGACAGTCAGTTCAAAGTATGAAAATGCTCTCTGTCTTTCTAGCTTCTCTCTCAGATTGCATTTCTAAAAGCAAACAGAGAAGCGAAGGAACCGCACATGCACACTGCTCTCCTTCAGTTCTTTCGTTCTTTGGGAAAATGTTTTTTCTCTCCTTTCCTTTTTTTTTTTGATGTGTGTATCGTGTTTTGTGTTGAAGTGGCCCAATATTAATGGGCCATTAAAGTCAACAGTGTGCGGCCATGGCTGAGCACTTCTGCATGGCCTAAGGCAGGGCTGAGCTCCCCATTAACCTACATCCAGCTTCCAGTCGCTCACTGCCTAACCAAGCAGCAGGAATTCTAACGTGGGAATGAGCCACTGCTGCTTAGCACACGGAGGGACAACTCCAGCACAGAGAGGGGGCTACTTGGAGTTATGTGTGAGTCCAGGTCCTGTCTTGGTCCTCTGGGACAAACAGCCTCCCTTCTCAGATTTATCTGTACAGCACTGCATTGTTCTAATGGAGCGCCACATTAGATAGTCTTTATCATCTTGTTACAACATAATATATAAAATATTACCTGGAAATGTGGTAAATTACTAGGTCATTAATAACATACTGTATTGGTAGCTATTGAATATCGTTTTGTGATGTGTATCTGTGTATATATTATGTCTTATATTGTGGAAAGGGTAAAAATACTACTGGGTTTGTGATATGTTGGTGAATGTGTGTGTGTGTGTGTGTGTGTGTGTGTGTGTGTGTGTGTGTGTGTGTGTGTGTGTGTGGCGTAAGAGTGACACTCCAGACAAGCATATATCTGTCCTGACAGTGTTGACAACCATTTCTGATGAAGGCAAGGTGTTACCTTGCATGTGCTTTTGAAATGGCTAAAATAATTGTTTTATGGTATTTATAGACTGACACAAATTTGGATCTTGCAAGAAAAGTTTTAAAGGTTTTATTTATGCTGTTAAGAAATATTTAAAAAGAATATTTGCAAGATTTACAACAATATTTACATGATTTTATATATATATATATATATATATATATATATATCCTAAGTATGCATAGCAATAAGTATTGTTTGGTTTCTCACTATACATATACTGTACATCCTATAACAAAGAGCTTTCCTATCAGAGAAGGTTTCAAGTAGAAATAAATTTATAAAGGTAAGAACAATTAACAATCCACAATTTTTTAATAATCTTTTTTGTTTTTTGTTACACATATTTTACTGAAAATGTGAGAGTATGAATAATGAACTTTTTCTTCCAGCAAGATTGTAATTACTGGCTCATAAATCATCCTCTGAGATGTATGTCATGTTTGTCTTTACAAGACAAAGCCAGTCAAGCTTTATCTCTTACACTTAATTATTTCTACTTTGAAGAGTGTAGGTCCACATACTATATTAATAATGCAAGGATGAAAAGAAAACAAAAAAGGCAAACAAGTTAAACCCAACTTGAGATAACCTGATTTGGTGATGTATCAGAAAATGAAGAAGATTGATATTTTTGAGTAAGACTAAGTGGCGAGAGAGAGAGAGAGAGAGAGAGAGAGAGAAAGAGAGAGAACAAGGAAAGAAGAGAGAGAAGGAGAGGGCAGGACTAGAAAAGGACCCCTGCGGTGGCCGAGATGGATGTCGATGTTCCTGGGGTTAAGAGGAGGGCATGAAGGCCCTGTGCCTGGCTGCAGGGAGCGGGCTACCTGCTGTTTGCCTCTGGGGCCTGATGACTCTTCCAGAGTGATGGGACAGCAGGCCAGGAGGGGCCGAGGGCCCAAGAAGTGCCTCCCTGTGCAATTCGTCCGCTTTCAGCCACGTCATCGCTGACGCTGGACGCCTTCCTTGTCCCGCAGCTTGCCACGGTAACGCTTGACAGCTTACAGTCAAATACATCAGAACGCTCACAGAGTGAAGCAAGAAGAGTCAGCAAGACAAAACACACCCCAGGGAAGAGGACTCATTTGAGTACCAATGCTCTACTGTGCTGACTGAGGGGCAGTGCCATTGTTCTCACTTTTAAAGTGTTCTTTCAGAGGGCCTCAGGGTGATGGACAGGCGTCACAGCAACACACACTGGCAGAACAAACCCAGAATGAGGGACATGTTAATTGGAGGGAGGGAAGGAAATGGATAAACAAACACACTAATGGTGAGGAACCTCGACAGCAGAGCCTCAGATTAGTACAGAATGCAAGGAATGTGATTGGCCCAATACAAGCAAATGATCTTCAAAGTGAGGCTATAGTGATTTGATTTCATGGAGCTATTCACATCTGCTAATATATGTGGGTGTGGGTGTGTGTGGGTGTGTGTGCGTGTGTGTGTGCGTGCACGCGTGCGTGTGTGCGTGGTAGGTAAGGCAAGTCTGTTGGCGTTTAAGCATAAATACACAAACACTGCAACAATAACACAAACAACTATCAGTGGCTTATTATCACACTAGCATTGACAAATTTGGTATATGTCCCACAAAGAAGATAGTGAGACTTGGTGAGAAGATGGGGAACTCCATTATACAGGGGTGAGAACAGATTGAACAGACTTTTACAGAGGAAAGTTCATCAACTGCAAAAAATAATTTACATCCATCCGCCCTCACCTTTTAATCCTATTAACCAGTCGTATCAGATTATGTAATAACTATTCAATAACTACAGTGAAATGAATTGGAAAGGTATACGTTGTAGTTACAAGAGTGAGTATCTGTGAGTTTAAGGGTTAAAATATTTTAAAACACTTTTTAAAAGTCAATTATGTAATAAAAACGGTGAAACCGTTTGACCAGCCCGTTAACGAGCAGCCATTTTCCTTGTTCCTATCCCTGTCCGGCACTACAGCAACACTCTTTAGCAAGTACAGAGCTCGTTAAATAATAACCTTCTAAAATATTTATCCATATGGAGGAATAGCTTTCCCTGGTATCCACTTATGAAAATCTCTGGCTGCAGATACAGTAACCTTGCCATACTAATGTCACTTTTTTTTTTTTTTTTTTTTTCATAGCCCCTCTGGGTTCACCCAAATATACCCTTTTTTTTATTTGAGCACATGTTAGTAATACATATCCCATATGAACATGTTGAACATTATGGTTTTAACATTGAGCATTTTATCATTTTTTATTGTCTTAAAATTGAAACAACAAATCAATCTATATAAACAGTTAAATGTAAAAAATTTCTCAAGTTTTTTTTTAAATAAAAAAATTAAACTGTTTTCACTATAGAAAAGTCCTATGTGTTTTGTACAATAGAAATGAGAGAATAATGGCAGATGAGGTTAATGTCTACATTGTAAAAACTGATAAGTTCATTTAACTAAAAACATTAGAGGAAACTAATTACCTCCAAAATTTTAAGTTAATAAATCAATTTCTTTAAGCCAAATACACTTAAATATAACAAGTTTGAGTAAAATTTTTGCTATAATTTAAGTGTATTTGGCTTAAAGAAATTGATTTATCAATTTAAAAATTTTGAAGTAATTAGTTTCCTCAATTTTTTTGAGTTAAATGAACTATCCCGTTTTACAGTGCAATCATGCACACTTGCTAATTCTGACATTGTTGTTGTGTTGTATTGTATGAGGACAGTGCTTGGTTTGGACATGACATAGGGTCCTGGAGCTCAAGCTGATGGGAGGTTGCTGAGGGTACTCCATCACACAGACTCAGCTTCACGGTTGACTCCTGGGTGGTAAGTTAAAGAGCAGCGTCATGCCCTGTTTAAAAGCTTCGGTCAGCAGGGGGTGAAGGCCAACGGATAGCCATGCACCAGCTCAGACCTACCAATTTATACATGCATGTGCGCACACACACACACGCACACACACACACACACACACACACACACACACACACACACACACACAAAATGGATTATGCTTGTCTGGCTTTTATGTTTGTCAGAAAACTGTTGAATTCTTCTGCAGCTTTAGAATTACGCTCATGGTAACAAGAAAAAAAGAAAAGAAAAGCAGACCAAATGCAAGACATCCATTCATGACCTTGTGGTTCCAATTTCTCTAAGAATGTCTTAAATATAACTGATGTCTAACATGACTTCATATGTATAAGCAATACATTTTGTTTCTAGGATTAGAATGTGATGATGTCCTATTGGCCATACTTGGCCAAAATTAAAAGGAAAGTAGTTGACAGTAAATAGGATCAACAATCATGCTGCCACCCCCAACCTCCTTATTCTGTACCTCAGTCAGTTCGCTCAGGCTAAGGCAAAGCCAGGCTTTCCATATCACTGTGTCATTATTTTTCACACGCCTCGTGCTAGGGTCTGGGGTCCATTTGTGAGAATGTTGTATTGGACTCCCTCCAAGTGTTGCCCCATTCTCAGTGCATTTGCTTTTCACATTCACCATCCACCTTCCACTACCCCCAACCTTCTCCTGGACTGCTTTTTACATCTTGCTAATACAATAGGACTACATGATCAGCAACACAGAGGCAAATGTTGTAAAATCACTGGCAGGTCACCACTGCTTGGTATTAACCACCAGAAGTGACTAAATGTCAGAGACAGCTTTGAACAGACACGATTTGGCAGTGGTGGCCTTAGGCATGACATAAAAAGACACATTTCTGCAGGAGCACAAGGAGAAGCAATGTGGGTAAAGTAGCAAAGTGAACGCTACTCTTTGTGTAGGCAAAGCTGGGGAAAAGCGTGGGAAATAGTTCCTTCTAGCTGGCAAATGGCATTGCACAGACAGGCGTGGGTTTAAAACCACAAAGTGGCGGAACCTTTTTCTTTTCCTCCAATGTGCTATACTGTGTCAAACTGTAAGGTCAAACATAAGCTAGAGGTATATTGCTGAAAATTAAAATCCCAGTTGTGTTCATTTTACTCTTGGCCTGGGACCATTGGGTTATGCCACTAGTTAGGTTATAGAAAAAGCATTTACTTGTTAAATCTATTTCGTAAATGTACCTGTTCGGTTCTTTAAAAATGCATGTATAGTACAATGTTCTGCTAGACTGTACTATACTGCTTGGTGGTATTCAACTTGCACTGCAAACTTGGGTTATAATAGAGTCTGTCTGTGAGATTCATCAATTAAATTTATGGCAAAAAGGAACACAGGCTGGCCATGTCAACTAACCCTAACGATAACATTAAAGTTAAATTTCATTAAACCTTTATTATGAACCCTTTTAAATGACTTTGTAAACCAAATGGGTTTCAGTATAAGTGATAATATGAGTGATAAATGTGACAAAATGTATTATAACAGAATTAAATAAATTAAATGAATTGGAATAGGCAGTACGTCAACCAAAGCTTCCCATTCAACCCCTTACTCTTTACTTACCAAGAGACCCCTTAAGAACACTGATGTGTTTTGAAAGTAGTAAAAGGTAGTGAACAAAATCATGGTTGAATATAGAGTGTGTTGCATTATTTATTTGAAACAATGATGTTTAAACCCCATGTAGTTACAGCCTTAGATGTTCTGTCCATGCATAATCTTTTTATTTATTTATTTATTTTATCTTTACTTTACTCTAATACTACTTCTGTGTATATGTACTTCTGTACACTGGTTTCTAATGGGAAACTTGACGAAAACTTGAACACCTTGACACAATGAACTTTTCGATATAGTCATGGAATTGAAAAAAAAAAAAAAAACGGTATTCCAGTATGTATTAATACAGTCAGGAGTGAATAAATATGATCTAACTAATGAGCTAGAAAGTATACATTCCCCTTTGAAAGTATTGGAATGGCAAGGCTAATACACTGAGGGCACATAAGATCAGAAAATGAATATGAGACAATAGATCAGAATTTCAGCTTTCGTTTTCTGGTATTTACATATACATTTGTTAAACAATTTTGAATATGGCACCTTTGGTGGTAGGCCATCTAATGTTTATGTGAGCAAAAGTATTGAAACCAACAGTCTGAAAGAACACTAAGGTAAACAACACTTAATATTTGGCTGCATGTCCCTTGCATGCAATAACTGCATTCTTATTTTACTTTTACAGACTGGTACCACAGCTTATTTGAGTTGTTGTTTGTTTTTTTTTTTTGTTTGTTTTTTGTTTTTTGGGGGGGGGGGCTTCTCCCTTCATTCTCCTCTTCAGGCGGTGAAATGCATGCTCAATTAAGTCAAGTCAATCTGGTGATTAACTTGATGATGTGGATGATGAAGTTCCTCCCAATTAGATCAGATCAATTTCTCTGTAAATTGGCAGACAGATTGTTCCTGTAGACTTCTGAATTAATTCTGACGGTACCTTCATGAGTTACAGCATCAATAAAGATTAGTGAGCCTGTTCTAGAAGCAGCCATGCAAGCCCAAGCCATGACACTTCCTCCACAATGCTTGACTGATGAGCTTTTATGTTTTGGATCATGAGCAGATCCTATCTTTCTCCACACTGATTCTGTCATCAACTGCTGTTGTTTTCCTTTGCTGACCCATTCAGTGTCTGTTGCTCAGTACACCAGTGGTTTCTTTCATTTTCAGGTCATTCCCAATTGTTGTATTGGCTATGCCCAATGTTTGTGCAAAGCCTCTGATCGATTTTTTCCCTCTTTTCTTAACTTCAAACTGGCTTGCTTTTCTCTCAGTGACAGCTCTCTGATCTTTATAACAGTTTATCCTTTTGAACAGCAAATGAATTCTTCACAGGTGAAAACACAAGCTCAAACCACGAGTAGACATTCAGAGATATTAACTGTTTAAGCAAGAAACACTGGTCAGTCACATGTTCCAATATAATGATCAATTGAAAATGGGTGGGTTGAAATAAGAGGTGCTATGGTCTAAGTTGTTTAACACTTGTATCTTGTAGCTTGTATCTCTCATTTGTAAGTCGCTTTGGATAAAAGCGTCTGCTAAATGAATAAATGTAAATAAATGTAAACACATTTAGATGTAAATATCAAGAGATGAAAGCTAAAACATGGATCTATCATCTCATATTCTTCTTTTGAGCTCAAAACCAAATATCTTAGTGTATAACTCAAACTGATATGAATTGTCCTTGCTGTTTCAATACATTTGGAGAGGACTGTATACTATATATCACTATATATAAAAAATTATTGAGAAATAATTCCTTTCTGATGCCATGACAGTAGTTTGCGATACAGGTGGGTTACACTTCACATTTAGTGGATTAGGAGTCTAAATCAACTGATATGGCCATTATAGCTATTGTGCAAATATGAATTGCAGAGTGGGGCTTCAATGAGAAATTGAGAGTCCCTAAAACATGTATGTCAACTCATATTTATTTGTTTAATGTGACAGAATTAATGCTCAATTTTTTTGATAGTCTATTGAGCTACATATATTAAATTAATCCATTCTAATTAGTTTATATACAGTGTATTCAATATATAGGTTCTAACCCAGTTTTTAAATTGTCCTGGTTGAAAACAAGTTTTAAGATTTTGATGAGGCAGCTCTGACAAAACATATGCAGTGTCATGTATTTGTTTAAACCATAAACATGTAGCCAAACTGTGCAAAAAACAACAACAAAAAAAAACAAATTCATAAAGCTGCTAAATAAAATTAACAGCAGATTACATTTATGGTAAAGTAATACTTTAGAAATCAAAGAAACAGTATAACTGATTGAATCATGAGTTAATTCATGATACCAGTATAGTTTCTGAAGGATACAGCGTTATATTAGCATTATGTAGCAATACTGTCATGTTCCCATTACAAAATGCATTTCAAACGACAAAATGCTGTATTTTAGATTTATATATATTTGATATATTTGCATTTGGGGTGTATTATGTATCAGACTGATGTAGTTTTGCTTGTTCTTGCTCTCGTTCTTTTGGGATACACCCAATAGCTGTTACCTGCAGCTCCTAGACACATATCTATCGCTCCTTCTATCATTTTCTATTACTTTCAATTCTTAATTCCTTTTCTTAATTACTTTCAATTCTTAATTCAATTCTATTACTTTTCAATCCTTCATCTGATATAAACCACACAATCTTTTAATTTTACGGCCTTTCATTCTATTTCTATCAATTGACTCTTTCTCTTTGTCTTTTTTTCTATGTGTCTCTTTCTCTGTCATAGATCAATGTGTTTCACAGCCATTTTCTTTTACCCTATTAAAACTCACCTTTTTAATCTTGCGCCTTGTAGACACTCACTTGGCCAGAACAGCTGTAAAGACAAGGTTAGGGTAAGGGTGATTTCAACATTCCAATTGGAAAAAGGCAGCATAGAAGAAGAAAGAGATTTCAGTGGCCCAGTGGGAGTCTGACTCGTCTCTCAATCATCCCTGGGCTGCAGAGAGAGCTGAGAGAGAAAAAGAAAGAGAGAGATGCCTCAGTGCATTCCCGCTCTGCAGATCATGTTTCAGCTAGAGGCCTCCCAACACTCTCATCACAGACCCCTGTCTGGCAGAAACTCCACTGGCAACACACACATGCAGTAGACGATACACATCTCCAATTAGATATGTGTCATATAAACGCTTGAACAATATTGCCAAGACAAAGTCTATAGGGTTAGGGTTATGGTTATTGAATCTGGTCTTATTCAAAATGTTTAAATTCAAACATATGAGGGCAAGGTGGTTGGAGTTAGTTCAGTTTTATTGAAACATAGCCATGTGAAAAAGTATGAAAGACAATCCTGTTCTAACCCTAATGCTAACCTTCATAACTGTTCATGTGAATTTAATTGTTCAATCAGTCACAAATTTGCAAGTGAGAGTGAGAAATGATGAGGAGAGATGGACTATTTTTGAAAAGGTGATTAAGGTGAGGAAAGAAAGTAAGCTGGGCCTCAATAAGAACTGTGTAAACTAAAGCGAATGAATAGATTGAAAAAGCAGCATGTACAGACCTGTAGTGTTTATGTAGTCCGCTTCAAAGAATAAGTTAATTATTTTTCCATACTAAGTACAACTGCACTGAATACGCGTTCAGATGATTTGCTAGTGAGCACAATGACGGTGCACTATGTAATGCACTCTTTGCACAACAAAAAAAAAATGCACATTGTTCATGATTTCTGTCAGTAAAATCCAGGCTAATTGTTGAAAACTTACAATTATCAGGCCAAACCAGGGCTTAAAGGCCATATGAAATATTGTGATTTAAATAGCCATGCCTTTAAAAAAAATCACAAAAACCTTTACTATTGACATTAGAATTACTTAGCATATTTACATAAAACTACTTAAATAAATAAAAAATCCATTGCAAAAGTACTCCAAAATTATAGCCACATTCCCATTGATAGCAATTTAAGTCATAAGTCAGACCAACATAACATCACATGCCACTAACACAAGCTAACCCAAATGTTCCGGCAGTAAAATCTATGCTTGTAACCACATTGTGCCGAGGTCAGTCTCAGAGGCAACACAAGCAGGGTGAAGGCCTGCCATCCTCACACCTCGCCTGACCCTCTAACCCCTCCTGTCTCTTTGCAGCTGTAAAACCATAGTGAAGCATCATTAGCATGGAAACAAGATGTTACCTTCGCAGACAACCTGGGGAACCAATTAGACGTGACACAGGCATGCTCCAGAAATGATCCCCATGTGCTCTACTTTAACTTCTGAAATATTGGGTGACCTTGCAGCGAAGAGTCCAGAGATCACCTACACTTCACAAGAGGACACATTTCCATACCCTTGAATTACAGACACTGACTAACCATTACGCTTATGTGTAATTTCCATTAAGGAAAAGATGAAATTAGCTTATGCATCAAGGTTCCATAAGATGCTGTGCAATATTATTGATCTCTTAGATGTTTAAAAAGATTTGGATTGATCTAAGAGATTAATTATATTTCCAGCATTAGATAGAACCTTGGAATTCCTTTCATAATGAGGAGAAATGATGCATGAATTAAACGCTGATAAAACAGAAATAACAAGCAGGGAATTACCAGTAGGTACAGAATAGACCTTATCTCTAGACCACACTCAGTCTCTGATTAAGTAGGATATGAGGGAAATTCTATTAATCTAGATTAAGTGACATGCTTAACTAACTACCTCACAGAGGCCAAAGCTCAAGTGGGCCTGTGTTTTCTATTGAACATAGAGCTTGTTAAATTCAACAGGGGCCTAAATGTGTCTACAAGGCCATTCAGTAATAAGGCTTTATGAAATGCTATAATGTTTGCATACTTTATGCAATTGAATTTTTTTTTCTTTTTATGTGAATTATGTTTTGATATGATCTGATCTATCAAAATAATTCTTACCATGTATGTATGGTCATTAAATAATTTAACAATATTAGATTATTGTGTAGCTTTATTTTGAAAAAAAAAAAGTTTTATTGTTATATCATTGTATCTAATGAAATATCTTTATTGTACTATGATCCTTTTAAATACCTAATTTGGTAAACCTGGGCTATTTAGGACGATGGTGGCTGAACTGTCAGGAATGCTTTTAAGAATGTTCAGTCGGACAGGGTAAATACAAGACACGGAAAGGGGTGGGGTGGATAACCGAGCATTCCACTGGCATTCTCATTCTCTCTCTCTCTCTCTCTCTCTCTCTCTCTCTCTCTCTCTCACCCTTCATACGTCAATCAGTCTTGTTATCTCGCCACTCTCACCCCTCTGCCCGCCTGTCTTCCAGTTCGAGGCTGTCGACGTGTTAATCACCCCGCTCTGCTGACAGAGGGAGCCAGATATTTTAACGTCCTGATAACCCTGTACTGGACTCCGCCGCCCTTCTCTCCCTTTCTCTCACACACTGCCCTGTCTCTGAGTGTCACCCTTCTGCCCTCGCCGCCACCCAACCAGCTCAAAAACTCCTTATCAAAGGCCCCAGAAATAGAACTCAGTGCCAAATAGCATCTTTGTTCCCACTTAAATATTAGCCACCTTGAAGAACTATCACACCGTCTTCCTTAACAGACCAGTTCTTCTCAGTATTGCTGTGTTTAATCATGTGTTATCCTCAGAACGATCATAATCATGGAGCCCTTACGGGAAAAAATGCATTCAGTCAAATAATAGGATAGAACTTGTCAGTAATGTGTGCTTATTTAATGCCAAGTATTAAATGTTGTAATTATTTTCATTTCAGGAAATACTCACACTAATAGATTGCAGCCTTCTAACGTTGCAATAATTAGATTTATTACTGACATTATATTGAGAGGAAATAGAGGTGCCTAACAAATGAACAGGCTGAAAAGGAGTTTTGATGAATTGCCAGCGGGAAAAAGGAGGAGAGAATGGGGGTGGTCATTGAAATAAGACCTGTCTTGGCGAGCAGTTGATACATTTGATACGGAACTCACTAGATGCTTGACATGAGCTGTCAGAGTGCTAGCAGGGGAGACTTATCAATCACTGGTCTTCTATCTTCCTGCCTGTCTCCTGGAGCCTAGGGATGCCCTGTTTGTGTTCAACGAGCTTTGTAAAGCTGAAGGCTGCGATGTTACAGCAAACCCCCCGCCTTTCTACCACCATCATCATCACACTACGGTTAGGCTAGAGTAGCACGACTCCTATCCTTAGTTCTCCATGTTTTTGGCTGTCGCTTTCATGTCACTATGTCACTTCTGCAATTTGACGGCAAGAGCACAGGGACAGATTTTTAGGAGGACTTGTCTGGATTTCACCGTTGCTTATTACTCTGGATGACCAAGCGTAGACAGGAGACACTATAGCTAGACACAGTAATTGCTTCTTAATTGAGCCTGAAGATGGTTTACTAACCATTTAGTAGCAGTGTGGCAGAAGAGCAGTGTGGCTTCTGACATTCACTTGTTGAATGATGTGCCAGTCCAAACCCACAGCTGTGACCCGGAGTGATAGGTGGCTTTGCAAAAGCTTTGGGGACCGAGAGGCAACCCACTGACAATTGTTTAACACCCGCAGAATGAATATGTAAAGTGCAGCTAGCTCATAAATACGACGTGAAAAAGCCCCTGCTGGGTATAAAGACATGTTATTAGGCTTACTTTGAAAAAGTCAATTGGGAGTATTACAATGAGTGTGTGTGTAGTCACTGGGGATGTGTCCCTTTGCCACACAAAAGGAGCACATCCTTAAATTAAAGAGAGGAAAAAAAGTGATTATTGGTAAATTGTTTTGTTTAAATAGAGGAGGAAATGATTTTGCTTTGCGATTGTTAGACTCATGGAGGCTGGAGAAACCTCACTTAGTAGCCTGCTTGAATGAAATAGAGATGTGATCTGTCTGAAAATTGGAAATATTTCATTAACAATGAATAGAAGGAACGCTGTTTCGAAGAAGAAGAAGAAGAAGAAGAAGAAGAAGAAGAAGAAAAAAAAGAAAAGAGGAAGAAGTAGAGGAAGAAGTAGAAGAAGAAGAAGAATAGGAAGATGAAATATAATAATAATAATAATAATAATAATAATAATAATAATAAGAAGAAGAAGAAGAAGAAGAAGAAGAAGAAGAAGAAGAAGAAGAAGAAGAAGAAGAAGAGGAAGAAGCCTTTATAGTGTCACTGTTACTACTGAATAATTAACAGAAGTCTGAATAATGTGCTTTAAATATCCTTCTTCAGGAGAGTATCCATTAAGCAGCAGTTACTATCTTGAATAGCCTAAAGACAAAATTTCTACAATGTTTCAACTGATCAACATCCAATAAATAAATAAATAAATAAAGCTGGTTTTGAAAAACTGGTAGATTTGTCTGACATTCCAACAGGGCGATAAACATCTGTTTTTACGCAAAGGATGTGTCAGACAAACAGTGGACAGAAGCTTTCTCCCCACTCTTGGATAATGATTTCACTTTGTTTAAAGTAGAATTACTTATACACACAATGTTGGATGTGTTGGTTTAGAGAGAAGGAGATACTTTAATCCCTTTAAACTCACAGGGCAATTCTTAAGTACAAACCTTTCCAACCAGTTTCACTGTTACTACTGAATTATTAACAGTAGTTTCTGAATAATAAACTTTAAGAAGAATAACTGAATAATAAGCAGAGATGGGTTAAAGATTTAGGTATCCCAAGTGATCTTCCCAAGTTTTTAAAATATCCTTTCCTGTCCTCAAATCTAAAACACTCATTTTATTACTGTGTGTATATTGTACATTGAATATAGTGGGCTGATTTAATGCCGTATGTTTAAAGCAAATTTTTTTCTAATCTTATGTGTGCTGAGGACCAAAGAGGTAATGCCTGAGACTAAAAGCATGTGTGCTGTCCAACAGGGAATTTAGGATACACCAGAATATAGGCATGCTTTAAGGAAATCTTTTACTATTGCATTATATGACTAAAGAGATGTCTGCTGTGGCCCCTCTCCTCCAGCACACAGCAATCACTCTTGCATACTTACTTATATGCACAATTAACCAACAGATAACATTCCCTTTAATACAAACCATTCATCGGCACACAATTAGGACATTTTTTCAGCACCTGCTGCATTGGGAGTGCTCATTTGTCTGTGTTAATTAGATCCAGACACCACAGCACAGAGCTGCTGAGCAGTCTCAAAAGCTTACACCACGATTACTTACTACTCACTGTATCTGCCTGTGGTATGTTCACTACCTCAAATTTTCACTCTACTGAAAACCGCTTGTTTGACAGTACCTATGAGAGGCCTGTTGATAGTTCAGACATTTCGAGTGGGTCTATTTAACTAAACGGCATCCATTTCTGAAACGTAATCTAGATGTACTTAAAAAGTAATTGGACTGTGTGGTCATCTCAAGCAGATGACCTAGACCGTTAAAGGTTAAAGCCCTTGCCTTCAAGAACACTTAATAACTCCTGGCCGGTTATAGTCTTTCATTGCTTTCACTTAAAAGAGCTGTAAAGTGCCGCCCAAAGAGTGAAAGAAATGCCCTGTCTGACTGAGAAAGAGTCATACTCACACTCACTGACTACAGAGCTCAATGCAAACTGGGAAATTGTGCTTATTGTTATTCGTAGAGGGCAGACATTCAACATGCTCTTTTTAGTGGGTGTACTCCACCATTACAGGTAGTTGCGAACTATCACTACTCGTTGAAATTTCGGCCCACTACACAAAAAGAATGGAAGTACAATGACTTCAAATAGGTTTCTAGGTAAACTCCCTTTAGAGCAGTATAAAGGGAAAGACAAGTCTCAGACACACGTACCTTGCGTATTCTAACTGTGTATTGGCTTATTGTTTTGCAGTTGTAAATAAAGACGTAAAATGTCTCCCAGCATTTGTGAATGAATGGAGGTTTGATGTCTTGGTTCTCTCTTGACCTCTGAGAGAGGGATCTTTGAATTCTGTGAATAATTTATATGAAATCTGTGATCTTCACATTTGCTTCTAAGAACAGAGTAACACCGACCTCCAGTCTGATGATGCTCTCAGAAGTCTTAATTGTTGTGAAATAAATGCAAATCTGCAGTGTTTCACAGCAGCACTATTTCATATGACTGGTCAGGTCTATAATTGGCAACTTGGTAAAATCCTGGAAGCCAATAATACAGGGTGACATGGGGTAACTAGGGTGACCTCAGATAACCTTGGCCTGTGTAGATAAACTTTACTGATCCCTGGAGGACTTGTACCAAGGTAGGAGCATATATATACAGGTAAAGTACACAATGCAAATGTAAAGTACAAAATGCAAAAGTATGAGTTCTCATTCTACTAGTTATTACCATGCAAAGTATTTGAGCAAAAAGTTAAGTACTGTATATATGTTCATTCTACAATGTACAAAATGGAAAAATTCCTGCACTGACATGGTGTGATAATAAATGCAACAATAAATGTAATAATGTTGCACCTAAAAGCATTCCATGTACCAAAGCAGTTTTACCTGATCTGGTATCTGGTAATCAGTAACAGCCACGTATAAGGATTAGAAAATCCTCACTGTATCTAATTTATGAAGACCAAAGTGTTCTTCCACAACCTTTTAATCTTAGGTTATGTCATTGAATTCATCACACACACACACACACACACACACACACACACACACACACACACACACACACACA
>JAFFST010049717.1:163248-176819 GCA_022414735.1 Noturus placidus
TAAGAGAGCTCTCTCTCTCTCTCTCTCTCTCTCTCTCTCTCTTTCCTCCTCATCTTAATTGGAAGCCGAAGAGACCAGTCGAAATCGCATTAACAGAGGTCCTGACAGAGAGGGCCATCAATCTTTTTTTATTACGGTGTAATGGGGGTTCTTGGGAGCCGCGATTCGATTTGTCACCGGCCTCGTTCGCTGATAACAGGCATTTGTCATCACTTTCCCCCTGCGTTAATGTTATCATCCCGGCCCTGACAGCTGCCTCCATCCAGGGAGTGCCAGCGACACAGCACATCCGTCAACATAATATTTCCACGGCCAAGGGGACTGCTACAGCAATAAGCCACATTAAAGCACTTATGAGAAGAAAATCTGTTGTCATTAATTAAAATGTTAGAGGGAGCAGCGGGTTTTCTTTGTGAGGGTACTGCGTCTGTTTGTGTTCTTTAGGAGGTCGGAGGGAGGGTGGCAACTTTCTTGTACTTATTTTAATCCTGCTGACAGTTTGCTAAGTGTCTTTTTGGATATAGTTTTGAATATAAAATATATACTGCATTGCACAAATACACAATCCACACACACACACACACACACACACACACACACACACACACACACACACACACACACACACACACATTTTGAAGGTGGACATGTTTCAGAAAATAAAGTGCTGAAATTCCTATACACTCAAGCAATGCATTGTACAGCTCTATTTCCTTATGTTAATTTCCCTTTCTAGCCACAGGGGGGCAGACCCGAGACCACAGTGACAGGTGGAAAGGAGACGGTAGATTCCTCTGCTGCTAATTAGACCAACATCGTTTCCTCTTGCTGACCTACAGGACGACAGTCCTTCCATCAGGGGAGGCAATTCAGAGTGAAATATTAGCCTCAGTATTTAGTGCTGCACAGGGCACCCAGGATGAAGTAAATTTAAGGACTACTGAATTCTAAGTGATCAACCAGCAGTGGTACAACTTATGCCCCACTCTGTGCCAGAGATGTTTCTATAAATGAGGTAGTGGGACAACGTGGCACACGTGAAGCAGGAAAACAATAAACTACTGATTTCTAGCTCCTTGTTTTTTCTTTATCCTTTTGTAACTCCAACTGGTAAAGTCAGTATTGTTTACAGTAGTTTTCTCCTCAGAAAATGAACTCTAAGAGTGCAGCTGTGTATGGAGGCAAGTGGGATCACATTTAACCAGTGACCTTGAGCCCAGGGAACAACAATTTGGAGACTGAAAGCCAGACAAGATTTAGCTCACCATTTCTCTTCTCGCACAGGGAGATGCAGGCATTTCATATCATTTGTCTATGCAGGCATCTTCTGAGGGAGTCGCAGAGGCCCACACAGATGGAGCACATTGCCTAGGGGGTAGCAGAGTTAGCACCTTACCTCACTATATATGTAGCTCTCTGCACCTGATAGACCTAAGATGTCATACACACCCACACAATGTTTAAATTCTGAGCTGCCACTGCTTTTATTTATGGTAGGTTTAAAATATTGTGTTTCAATAGTATCAATTTCTGCACCACAGAGGACACTTTAGAGGGAAGTTTAATTGCTTCTAACAGAGTAAAAGGACCTGAATCTATAAGGATATATAATTCCATTGGACTATTACAATTTTCTGTATAAAATCAGATAGACTTCCAGCTGATGCAACCAATCAGAGGCAACAAAAGTAAAGTAAAACATGATTTCTAATGGAATGTCTGGGCAAATAGAATCATTTTACATGATCATTATGCATGATTTTTTTTTCTTTCAATTAGCCCATGTAGAAAAATCATGTAACAGCTTAGTCAAAGAGCAGCACAGTACCCACAGATGAAGGTGAGAAAGATAGCCCTTTTTCTTTAATTAAGCATTAAATCCGCCTCCTCGGCGAGTTAATGAAGCTGCTCTAGGTTTGGCACTCAAGCTGCTTGGCGAAAACCACCAAATCTCTACTCAGATCCTGCTTAGGAAGCGTTTATTGGCCTGCCCCCTGATGTTTCCAATAAACACACTACCACGGCTCCTTTAAAAACACTTTTATTTGTGAGGTTTTAAAAATCAAATATTCTTAAAAGGACACATTAAACACCTGGTCAAATACATTTACATTAAAAATTATAAAACGTTGAATATTGGGTTGTATTTTTATTATTACCAAAACATTTGCCACTTCGATATATTAATATACTGATGTTCATCAAACAGACATTTTGAGCCTTGCAATTGGAAACAAAAAACAAATCAGCCAAAGAAAAGGCCAATATTTTAACATGTAGTATGTACTACATATGTACATACCGTATTTCATACAGTGCAGTTCCTTGAAATATAATTTTTTTTTCTGATTAAACCTGAATCTTAGCATATATAATATATACATATAATATATGTCAACTTTATATGACTGTTTTGTTCAAAAGAAGTTAAAAAAAAAAAAAGCACTATATAAAAGTTATAAAATATGCGGACCAAATACATATTTGGTCAATATGATACATTAAGGAAATTACAAAAAAAAAATAATGATAATAAATACTAAATAGCACAATGGTTTTTTAGATGTTTGGCAGATTTTGAATTTGAATTCTGAATTTGAATTTACATCAACATCAAATAATGTGACAATGGCTAGATAAGATATGCATGTAGATCGTGCTGCTTATCCAGCTATAATGTACACTGTATTTTTACCAATATTAAACTTCATGTCAAATTGTTATGAATAATTACAAATTTACACGCGTGAAACTGTGTTGAAATACGGGTTGATTAAGTGTACTCTGCTCTCTGCTCTCTGCTCTCAGGGACCAGAGGAGGAGCTGTCGAATTCGAGTGAGCCATTTTCTAGTGTTCCATAACCATTCATCTTCTTCAGTTTAAGCTGATCTGGCTGACTGAGGGCCTGGCTCTCTACCACCCCCTCTTTAGTGGCAAACATCTGACTGATCTCCATAAACGTCTTATTCTTCGTCTCAGGAATGACAAAGAACACATAGACAGCTACTACCAAGCACACACTGCTGAACACCAGGTAGCAGTAGGACCCTGCCAACATCTGTGACACATGGACATAAAGGATTACAAAGTTATTTCAGCTCACAATAATAACCTGATTTTAGTTCTGGCTATATTCACTACTCTATCCTAAATCATAAAGTCATAAATCTGCTCATTTAATATGTTCCTGCTACATAGGTTCTAATGGTAACAATTTATTATATGGTTCCTTAATTAATGCTTAATTATTTAGTAACTTAGCATTAAGTAATAAATTGATACCATAGTAGTTTTTCAATAATTACTAATCACTACAATAAACTACTATGTTGACACTAAAATGTCATTATAATTATTTACTGACATCTATTATTATTTGTACCCCCATTAGTAAAGCAATAAATCAATGCCCTTACTCTTACTATTACATTACTAGTAACTAGTAACTAGTATCCAAAACTGTACAACAAGTAATTACATTTTTTGTCAGTAGCCCAAATACCTCAAATGTTAATATGATTAGTTAATTAATTTATTATACTTTCATTAGCACAGCTATTTATTACATTCAGGGTTAAATACCTGACTTGTTAGTGGAATAACACTTAATCATTAATTAAGGAACCATGAAACAATATGTTATCTAATGAATAAGGAATTAATGCCTCTGGAATGACAACGAAAAGACAGTGTACAACATTGAAACATGTAGATAACACAGTGGTTCAAAAGTGGATAGTATGTCATTGCAGTTTTGTCAGCATAGTAAGCTAAAATCAGTTACGAAATCATTACACTTTTGTCAACATAGATATTTATAATAGCAAATTATTGAATTAATATAGTATAATAGTAATTATTGAATTACTGAACTACTATGGTAATACTTAATTGTTTACTGCTAAGTTAGTAAGTACTTAAACATTAATTAAGGATCCATATTGTATTGTGTTACTGGTCAAAATGAATACTGGTTACATACCCCCCAAACTATTTTCAGTACAAATAAGTGGATTTTATGTGACAGTATTGCAGTAGAATGCTCTTTTGAAAGTAATAACAGCACCTGTAGGAAAGGGAAGATGAAACCAATAGTGAAATTGGACATCCAGTTTAGAGAGCCTCCCACAGTATAAGCAGCAGGACGGTGCGACTGTTTAAACAGTTCTGCCGTGATCAGGAATGGGACACCAGCTTAAAAACATCAAAAGCAAATCAAATGCAAAACACAGTTAATTTCTCCATTTATGCTACTATTGTTGTAATTCAAGTGTGTGGAGTTTTTTTTGTTGCTGTTGTTTTTTTTTTTTGTTTTTTTTTTCCAGTGAAGGGTGAAGTGACTTATACACTGCAGATGCTTTTGGAGAAGGACATATAGATTTAGGTATAGATGCAGATATACGCATGCATATTACATCCATTAATGCACAAGTCCAGTGCTTTTCCATAATGCAACAGTTCATGAAGAGAAGAAGACAATAAAGTAGCTTTACGAGGTGCTCATTATTGTTCCAGTGCTTAACTTCTAATCCCTTTTGGTTACCAGTGAAAAATAAACAGGCGCAAGGTGTTATTTCAAGTCTAATGAATTCAGGAACAAGCCAAGCTGCGACTTCATTATTTGTGCATGATAATTGCAGTAGAAAGCGTGCTGCAGTTAAATTGATATGGAACTCTGCTTGTAATTCATTGTTCATGCAGGATTTTGGCTTAAAAAGCCATATTCGTCATTGTTTATGAACAATGAGCCATAAAAAATCCTAATTAAAGACGTAATTACAGCGATTGAGGCTATGGCCTGAGAATGAATTATAGATTTTGGAATGGGGTTGAATCATACATCAACGGAGTAAAGCACTTGCAGTCTCATTCATCATTTCAGCTGTGCTCCTATGTTCTACTCTACTCTTATGGCATGCATAAACTCCACACAAAATACTGATGCACCACTGAATAAGCAATGCATGCACTTAATAACAAAATGTACATCTGTCTCTTTTAAATTCAGATTATTTGCTAATGCCATGCAGCTCAGTTATGAGATATTTAGTGATACACTTCAGTAAAATAATACATAGTAATAATATGAAATGCATTGTATATATGCGTGTGCACAGTCTACAGTGCCCTCCACTAATATTGGTACCTTTGATAAATATGAGCAAAGAAGGCTGTGAAAAATTGTCTTTATTGTTACAGTATTTTATTTTGATCTTTTGTTTAAAAAAAATCACAAAAATACTCAGTTATCATGGATATCAAACAATTGCAAACAAACACATGAGAATACATGTATGAGATGAGAATAATTGGAGAATAAATGGCCAGGGATCTGATACCATTCCTCCAGAAAGAAGCTTGCCAGATCTTTAAAATTCCAAGGTCCATGCTGGTGGAATCTCCTCTTCAGTTCACAGGTTTTCTACGGGTTTCTTGTGAGGGGAATGGGATAACAATGGCAGGACCTTGATTTTGTGGTCAGTAAACCATTTTTGTGTTGATTTTGATGTATGTTTTGGATCATTGTCCTGCTGGAAGATCCAACCATGGTGCATTAAGCTTTCAGGCAGAGGCAGTCAGGTTTTCATTTAATATCTGTTGATATTTGATAGAGTCCATAATGCCATGTATCCTTACAAAATTTCCAGATCCTCTGGCAGAAAAACAGCCACAAAACATTAAAGAGCCACCACCATATTTAACCGTGGGCATAAGGTACTTTTCCATATGGCTACCTCTCTGTGCGCCAAAACCAACTCTGGTGTTTATTGCCAAAAAGCTCTATATTGGTTTCATCTGACCATAGAACCCAATCTCATTTGAAGTTTCAGTAGTGTCTGGCAAACTGAAGATGCTTAATTTTTTTTTTGGATGAGACTAGAGGCTTTTTTCTTGAATCCCTTCTTAACAACTGGTGGTGAAGTAGGTGACTAAACTCACTTCTGCAATTCTCTAGCTGTGATCCTTGGAGATTTTTTGGCCACTTGAACCGTCTTCTTCACAGTGCGTTGAGACAATATAGACACAGGTACATTTCCAGGTTGATTCATAACATTTCCAGTTGACTGGAACTCCTTAATTATTGCCCTGTTGGTGGAAATGGGCATTTTCAATGCTTGTGCTATTTTCTTTTGTGAAACTCAACAACCTTTTCCGGCACATAACAGCTATATTCTTTGGTCTTACTCATTGTTATGGATAACGAAGGGAATTTGGCCTGTGTGTTACCTCATATCTATACCCCTGTAAAAGTCATGGTTGAACAATTCAAGGAAGTCATGGTTGAGCATGGTTTCACCCAGGTGTACTAAAAAAAATATCAATGGAAATATACTTCCAATATATTTTTCTCATAAACATTTCTCATAAGTCATAGGGGTGCCAACAAATGTTGCACACCTATATTTAACAGATTTTTATTTAGATAAACTTGTGTTGTGATTGCAATTGTTTGATATCCATCAGAGCAGAGTATTTTTGATTTTTTTTAACAAAAGGTCAAAAGGTTAAACAATAAAAAAGTTTTTTTCACAGCCTTCTTTGCTCATCTTTACCAAGGGTGCCAATATTAGAGGAGGGCACTGTATATGATATTGTGTTATTACTTATTATCATGGAAAATATTTAAAAAATACACACAAGCAAATAAATATGTACATTTCTATTTTTCTACAAGTTATTTACCTTGCCTTGTTATAAATAAATCAAGGAAGATCATCGGAAGATTTTGTTTCGCAGTTACTTTAGCTATTCTGCCTCCAGGTGTCGCTATTTCCCTATTTCCAGATGTCAGAGGAACTAGGGGTCAAAGAACGACCATCTGTTGATTCAATGTGAACCACACTCTAGAGACCATATCTCTTCATATGTAGTGAAGCAGTATCATTTCACATGATAAAAGTGTGGCTTTTATGGTTGACTATTTACAACATGTTGAAAATATATGTATGTGAAGTAATATATCCCACCTGGTCCTATACAGAACCCAGCAATGATGCCAACCACACAGCCCACACTCACATACTTCATGAAACGCACATGTGTCTAAGAGAGGAGGACAGGAATGACACAGAGTAAATAACACTAATGCATTTTTAATACTCTGATGCACACATCAAATAAACTACATAATTTTAATACATAATAAATCCAATATGCACAGAGCAATGTAGTTTTAATTGTAGCTTAAGTCCTAATAATGCTCACCTGTATAACAAGAGAAAATGTTATCCCAGCACAACAGAGGCTCATGACCCCAAATCCTCCAATTATCAGTGGCCTTCTTCCGAGCCGCTCAATTGTGAAGCACTAAGGAAACCAAGGAATGAATCAATACTTTGTTAATATTTAATTAATTTTGGATTTGGAATACAAAGCTATTAAGTCTATTAAATAGAGTCTATTAAACTGCCCCCATTTAACATATTTTCACTGTCCTTTGTGTCAGTAAACTCAAAGCTGAGGCGCCATTTGGAAATTTCTGATCAGTGCTTTAAGACTTTAATTCCGAAAGACTGAGACTGCAAGACAATAAGGAAAAGATGAGAGCCAAAGCAGTGCGCTGACTTAAAGGAGGGTGCGGAGAGCAACTGACAGCAGAATGAATAGTTGTAATTTTATAACCAATCTCTGGCCTTCCTCCTGTGTGCCATTGGCCTCCCAAGTGAGGGCCAATTGACACTGACAGCAATGAGTTCTCCTGACTAACAGCGCGCCTCGTCTCCTCCAGTCGCTGATGGTGCATCACTAAATCCTGGCTAAGCGATACGCCTGGGAGACGGAGACTGAGTCTAGCCTCCATTACAGCTCTGAGATGTGACCCAGAGAAGGAGCCAGTGGGAACAAGAGTCATCCATCTCTCTAATGTTTTCCTTTCATCTCATACAGTGTTTTCTGTGAGTGCAAAAGCAGAAGAAAAAAAACGAGGAAAAGTGAGCGGCAGAAGATGGACAGAAAATCTAAGTGAAGCAGAAGGAAATGACAGAGCGGCAGAGATGCTTCGGAGGGAGAGCTCACACGTACAGGCCTGATTTCTTTACAGCTTGAGCACGGTACTACTGCATAGGTTTGAGCCGGAAACTCGAATATATTTATTTATCAGAGATGGAATCAAGTTGTCGATGCCAGGATGACCTGTTGTGGCTTTAAGGTGCACAAAAGTTTGTGATATTCTTATATATAAAAATCACATAAATATTTACTTTTATTCCCTCCAATTTCCACCCTTTACTGAAAAGATGGTTTTGTGAGTAGATAGACTAAGATTTACTCATACATAACCTTAACAAACACTTCAGTCAGTTAATTTCAATCTTTACTAGTAATATTACTATATTTTAATAAAAATACTCACCCCTAGGAGACCTGCGATGATTTCTATGGCTCCTGTTCCTACAGTGGTGTATGGGATCTCAGGGGCTGGTATCCCAGCATTCTCAAAAATGTCATTGGTGTAGAACCAGATCTATGGTGCAAGTGAAAATCAAGAGCGACGGGTACAACATAGTGAGAGATGACGAGAACGAGGGAGATGCTGATTTTGGTTTGAACAGGTGGTGTATCATAGCTGCACAGTTATGGTGTACAACACTTCAGATTCAATTTTGGCACTGGAGGGGTGTATGCGACTTTAGACAAGGGGGTAATCAGAGGAAACACAGACGGTTTTAGAGCTACTGGGAGTGCAGAGGACACACACGGTCAGCCACTCTCCTGCTGCTCTGGCTCAACTCAGCCAAGACACACCACCTGTCAACCCCATTTACCCTGCACACACACACACACACACACACACACACACACACACACACACACACACACTGGCTTAGATACTGTAATTCACTGTGATTCATAATCCCCATCACCTCAAACCTTTCTTTCTATTGTCTTTTTCACATCTGCTTTAAAGGGTGACTCTGTCCATTTGAAAGCAAGCGCAAAAAAGCTCACATGAATCACCAATATAAACATATTCACATTCTCGCCATAAGAGTCTATAAATGCCAGTGTGCCTATGGTCAGGTTACACAGCTGAAACTCTCTAGAACTTGATCTCGGAGATCAGTTTTTCATTCTTGCGTATAGTAGTTAAGCACTGCTGCTATCAAACCTCTATTTAAGTGCAGAAGAACAAAAAAGATTGAGGAGAAAAGTGGTTTGAAGCCTTATACAGTATGTAACAATGCATTAGATTGTTAACAAGTTTTATAAGCAGCATTAATTTTCTTTCTTTCAGGAAGCCAATATACTGGGTTTCCATGGCAGCTGTTATAAATAGCAAGGGAGATGAATGTAATATGGCGAATCTGTCCCAAATTTCCATCTAAATTATTAACACACATTTACTGCCTGGCCTGCAAAATTATTCACCTAAATGTCAGCATTGTCTTTTAGCTGACAATAGTTTAAATCTTATTCTGTTTTCAAAAAAGCTTGTTCTTTTCCTAACTTCTAGCACTTTTATGTCATTGTATTAAATATGCAATATGTATAATTATGCTGCAAAATAGGAAATCCTGCTTTGGTGTATTGCTCCAATCCTCTGAAAATAATAAGGTGCTACAGTTCATTGATGTCTAATTTGGACACATGAGCTCTTTCTGGATAACTCTGATGTTTACCGTGGACATCATTCAGTATTCACTTACCCTGGACATTTTTCAGTTCATCACTCTAGTGTAATGTATGTATTATGATTTCAAAATCACACCCACTTTATCTTTAACTAAACTACGCCTCAGATTCAGATTTTGTTCTATGTAATTTGCTTTAATAATAGCCTATGTTTATTGCCTTGGCAGGGCAGAACAAATGAGATGCTATAAACAGACTCTTGAAATAAGGATTCTAATTTGTTCAGCTCTGTTGGGTAAAGTATGAGCTTTCTGCCAACGCTGTCCACTTAATCATCTGAATAATTAATTTGCAGCTAAACCAAATAATTCACAAAGGTAATGCTCCTGAATTTATTTTTTGTATACATAAAAAACAAGTGTAAGCTTTTCAAGCCTAGAAGTCCAGTTCTCAACATCAAACTCTTGAAAGGCTCATGGTGCCAGCTTTATTCACATGTATGTCATGTCACTAACCTTGAATATTTTGTCTCAATTTCCTAAACAGTGTTGGTTTAACTGGTGTAGCTTACTATAATAAAGCTTCATGTAGTGATATGTAAAAGTAAACACAGCCTTACTGCATCTATACCAGACAGCTGCATCCCAATGTTAATGACGACCACAGAGAGGACCTGCCAGCGGACTGAATGGTCCAGCAGCAGCTGCCAGACAGACACGGTCTCGGCGGTGAACAGGGATCGCTGCTCCTCCTGCATTTCCTCAATCTCAGCCTGAATATTACATCTGGCCCTGTACCACTTCAGAGCTACAGAACATGGTAGGCAATGAAAAAGCTTATCAGCAATAGTCTGTAATACTATTCAAATCAGATTAGCACATGCATTTTTTTTAAACAGCATATGACAGATCAACACAATAGGAAGAAATCTTAAAGGAGAGACATTACTAAATTATATATGAAATTTAAATACATGTATTAGGCATATCAAGAATACGCTCTAAACACCAGGCACTACTACTACTAGAACTCAGCCCAGTTCCCTCACCTCTGATGGTGGCATGGATATTGTGCTTTTCAATCAACAAATAACGAGGACTTTCTGGAAACCATGGCAACAACATCAGCTGGACAAATGTTGGGATAACCACCAGGGAGAGAAATAGGGGCCAGTGTTCCTCCTGTCAGTCAAAGCAATGACAGAGAAGCAATCATTTATAATCCTCAGCCTAGACACAAAGTAATACAATAATATAGAGCTTTGTTTACATGTGTCCATTTTAGGAGACAAGTATGAAGATACTGGTCCTTAAGGCTATACTAGTGCCATTATGACTTATACCTACTTTTCCAAGCAGTTCATGCAGGCCCAGGAGCTGAGCAGAGAAGACCCCAATGCAAATAAATATGCTGGGCATGAGGCCTAGAAAACCTCTCAGGTTCTTAGGAGCAATTTCCCCCAGATACATGGGCACCACACTCAGAGAGATCCCTGAGACATGACACAGAAAAAGACACCCCATGATTAGTTAAATTCCATTAACCAGCTTAATTGTGTTGCTTCTGACAGCACGTTACCTGAATGTATTCCTGTGATGAAACGACCCACAATAATCATTTCAGGTGAGTGACAGATTCTGCTGAAGCCCATTAAGAAGCCTGCTATGAAGACCAGCACAGTAGAGTTGACCACAGTCCCTTTCCTGCAAGGACAGACAGACATGAGTCCTGTTCTTAACACCGCTCATTAACTGGGACTGTAATGCTCAACAGCCGCCACCAGGGAGTTTAACTATCAAAACCAGGTTATTGATGTTCCACGACTGCAGCGCTGAATAAAATAGCTGGCCTCCTTGATTACTTCTATCAGGTGGCAAACTTTTCCCTCTGATTTACACCCGGCTGTGCCATGCTCTGCGGTATGATGGCCTTAGATCTATAAAACACTTTGCTAGGCCACAATTGATTAGAGCATTAAATGGAGTTGTGAATCATCACCTTTCATTTGCATTTAAATGTCTGCAGTCTAATCTCATGGCTCCCGTGAGACGCTTGGAGCAGACGAGACATGCAGAGGAGTTTGCGAGTGCCTCTGTGGGCATGATGAAGAATTCTGATTGTGTCTCATTCTCACATTAAAGCATAGCTGAATGTGCATTCCATTATAAAAAAACGTATTACTATTAATAAAAACTCTTGGGTCAACACAATACCCTGGCTTATTTTATTGTCACAGCAGCAATCTGAGAAGTAAGTGAAAGAAGGTTTTAGCCCACAGGCCACAAAACAACACTGTTCCTTCTCCAAAGTTTGACCAAGGTCATCTACAGAGGTAAATAACAACAAAAAAAGGTCATTTGAGGTGACAGATGAGGTAGTGTGTACCTTGGTGGTCGTCATACTCTGGGGAGAAGCAGTACCACACCTGGCAGAGTGACCAGACAGCACCAGATGTTATGAGGTCTCTTATTGACTCACCTTCCAAATCTGGTGACGAGCATGCCCACCATCAAGGAGCCGATCAGGCCTCCAATGGCAAAGATGGACACAGTGAGTGAGTACATGAGCGTCAGCTGCTCTCCATTCAGCCCAGTCCCGTTTCGGCTCAAAACAGTACGGTTATAAAAGTTCTTAATATACTGAGTGTGTGTAAAGAGGGGAGAGAAAAGGATAAAATATCATCATGATTCATCCAGTGCTTAACAAATAAGTTCTTGTGCAGTTACATTTACATTTACATTTATTCACTTAGCAGACGCTTTTATCCAAAGCGACTTACAAATGAGAGATACAAGCAAAGTGACATCAAGCAGGGAACAATACAAGTAGTGCTACTATACAAGATCTATTAATTGAGTACTAGAAGAAGCAACGTGCGCAGAGTAGAGGTGTAAGTGCATAATTTTTTTTTTTTTTTTTATGAGATGGTTAGGTGTTGACGGAAGAGGTGGGTCTTTAGCTGTTTCTTGAACAGTTCATGTGCAACACTTTATAATTTTGAGTCAAGGTGGCCTACTTGTATGGAAATTTTTTAAAAAATTAAAAGGACAATAGTGCTATTGTCATAAAAAAAAGTCTAAAAATATATTGCAAATGTTACAGCTTTTGGACCTCAAAAGCAAGGTTTAACAGTTTAATATTCAAATAAGCAAAAGAATAATATAATATTTGTAGCACAATGACTACAACAGTGTATAAAACATAAAATGTGGTTTTGAGTGACTCAGAATAATGGAACAGGTCACAGGACTGTCACAGTGATCTCCTCACAGAAAGTAATATGCATCCTGATAGACCACAAGAGGCCAAATGACTTAAGTGCCTATTTAATAACAATTTAGAACAATTTAGATGAGAGGAAGCACAAGTCTCATATGACAATCATTCTTGAGACTCTTTCTTTTACTCTTACTCTCTCCTTCTCTGTCTCACTCACCTACTCACTCTGTGTTCTGGAGTCACAGTCTAATTGAATCCCTGTGCAGCTATCCCCCCCTCCCCCCCATCTGATTTTTCCTAATTATTTTATACAGAGTCACAGCAGATTCAATGCTGCAATGTTCAGTTACCTTTGAACAGAGTACAACAGTGTGATGGTAATTTCTGGGTTTAATGAATGACTGAAAAGCAGTCATTAGATTGCAAGTCTTGGTAAATACCTAATTTCTCATGTTTCCTATTCTCAAACAATTCACACAATTTCAGGCCAAAATGCTAAATTTTAGGTTAAATACAGTGGTGTGAAAAAGTGCTTGCCCCCTTTCTCATTTCCTGTTCCTTTGCATGTTTGTCACACTTAAGTGTTTCGGAACATCAAACCAATTTAAACAATAGTCAAGGACAACACAAGTAAACACAAAATGCAATTTGTAAATGAAGGTGTTTATTATTAAAGGTGAAAAAAAATCCAAACCATCATGGCCCTGTGTGAAAAAGTGATTGCCCCCTAAACCTAATAACTGGTTGGGCCACCCTTAGCAGCAACAACTGCAACCAA
>JAFFST010049717.1:187899-205399 GCA_022414735.1 Noturus placidus
ACTATTGTTTAAATTGGTTTGATGTTCCGAAACACTTAAGTGTGACAAACATGCAAAGGAACAGGACAGGAACCCTGTTATTATACCTGCTTTCACCTGAAGATAGCTATAGCTATAAAAAGGCCCTGATCACTTTGTTTGGCATGAGCTATTTTAGCTGGATTGGTGGAGTATTTCCACAACCAGGGCATCACATGTTTGCCAGAATTTAATCTTTGAGGACAATGGTGCTTTTATTGTGTGCAGGAGGTGGGCTGTAACTTCAGATGTCTCTCCAGGGCTAGATCGATATTTTCTTCCCTCATTTTGGCCTCTGTCTTGTCCCATGTTTAATTGTGTCGTGTAATGGTGGGAGAATGCAGTGGGCTGCAATTCCTGCACAGATCCTTCTGCCTCCTGCATTGTTTGGGCTCAGTTTTCTTCACTTGTACAATGTAGCTCAAATCATATAAGCAACATTGGATATGGATATGCTGTATATACATACTGTAAGAATGCACTTGTGGTCTAGAGCTTCAACTTGCTTGTTTGCGCTTCCTCTTAGACTAGGACGCCATGTTATAATGTATACTTGTAGGGAAAGATGACTTTTGTTATGGAAATTCAAATGAACACGTGTCAGCTGATATATAGGCTACTGTAATAGCTGAGTTATCAAGTGCATGACTACATCATCTTACCAGTAATTAAACTGGTTTATTTAGTGCCATTAGGAGCAATGATATTTTTCAGCTAGTGGATTAAAAGACAATGATATCTAAAGCAAAATCATGGTCGTTGATAGAGTCAACTATAAGTTCCACTTATGCACTAGCAGTCTAGACTATCTTTAATCTGGCAAACACAGACTGAGTCATATAGTAAGATTTTCTCCTGTATTGTTTGTATTGCCCCTACCATTTCCTTTTCTCACATCACATAACAGTGTGCATGACTTGGCAGTATAGACTAAATGAATGTGCATGTTGAACTGTACTTGATTACTGCAATTGAGAGTGAGGGCTCCTCTAGTGTGGAATACAAGGCCGTTGTGTACCTGATCACGTTAAGAGTGACTTAGATTGATGGCAGCTCCTGAAACCTAATATCCTCCCTCTCTATGGCTGATTTTCTGATGAATGTAATCAGGGACTGACACTCACACACCTGACAGGAGGTCATGTTCCACAAAGCAATGATATCCTTTGACTTACTAAGTTCCTATGAAACAGGATTTGTAGTTCTCATGAGATAGTGATATATTGTGAAGGAATTCAGCTTTTTGTGTGTGTCTTATGTTGGATTTAAAGAGCAGAGTTAAATTTTTTTAACAATAAAATGTTTATTTTGATTTAAAATGATTTATGCTATTTAGAGTGTTCTTGACATCCATCAAAAGCACTGAGGCCCTCTTGTGGACACCGTCATTATTTAATAAAAACAAACAAACAAACAACAACAACAAAAAAAAAAACACCAAAATAAATGCTGTTGATAACCTGCAATACAAAACCAGTAGATCAAAATGTAACTATTTTCCAGAGATGCTATAAAATACTTAACTACTATGTGTTGTACACTCCAAAAATTCAATGTCATGAGTGTCTCTAGTCATGCAGTTAATATACAGAAAATCTGAAAAAGGAAGCTCTATATGCAAGCTGCAGCATGTGTGAGCCTGCATCCATCACTCTGTTTATCACCACTGCTGCTAATTGAACAGAGGCTCGCCGAATGGGCCCCCATGTGTTCCTCTGTGTCGTGCTGCCATTGGCTGTTGTTGCGGCGTCGCGGCCATTAATGAGACAGGGGCAGGAAGATGGATTACCCAGTGCCATATTGCCCATCATCCCCAATCAAGAACCACCCATGGAAATTGATTGTTCTAATTTGCTCTCATTATTATTATAATACCCGGACAAAATAACACACGCGGCTCGCTGTCAAAGCTGTGAAAACCAGCCATTAGTTATGGGGGAGACAGCAAATGCGTTTTATGAGTTTCGCAGTGAGTTGAAACGTTGGATGCAAACACATCTTAATCAGATTTCCCCTCCCTCCATCATGGTGATATAGCATCTCATTACCTCCACCTCAGAGAGTTGGGGAAGAGACGAGAGTACACATCCATTTGGATTGTCAGTGTCACAGTTTTGCTTTGTGAATAATGCCTTGAACTTTCCCTGAAACAAGAACAGTAGCAATCACTGATTCAAATACCATAACAAAAAAGTAACACTCACTCAACTTGGTTTAAAACTGTATTTCTCAGAAAATAGGGTGGAATGTGAAAGAATAGAGAAACTTGTTTTGATGACTCTCTAAATTCTGCTTTGCCTAACAACCTCTCTCTCTCTCTCTTGCTCTCTCTCTCTCTCTCTCTCTCTCTGAAATATGAATGTCTTTAAAATGATGTGGGGTGTTAAAGAGGCAATTATTACTGTTCATGAATCTGGCAGTCTTGCATTTCACTGGTAGTTTTTTATTTATTTATTTATTCATACATTCATAATTATTTTTCTTTTTCCACATCATGAAATAAAATGGTGCATTTTTTTATGAAATGTTTTAAAATAAAAGTGTTTGAAAGTGAAGTCTCTCTCTCTCTCTCTCTCTCTCTCTCTCTCTCTCTCTGTTTATCAGCTCTCATGAGTTTGTCTGGAAGTCTAGTCGGCTTTAACCTGCTGTTTAGCAGTGCATCTAACCAAAAAGAACAAGTGGTCAATACCTCACAATGTGTCATGCGGGATGTGTATAAGTAGCCCTGGCTCCAGTTCAGCCAGTGATGTACATCATAACGGCTTTGCCTCCAGAGGCACATAAAGCCTCCAATCCTGCACTGCTCCCAGCTTTGCTATGCTTACGCCGCACTCTGCTTGTCTCACGAGTCCCTCTCATTACATATTATAAGGGTTATAAGGCATGAAAACGACCAAAGCGGGGTACAATTATGCATCCCTAATCAAACTAGTCCCACAAAGCCATGCTGCTCTTGCCCTTTTTATTAGGCGATGGTGAGAAAATGGCAGGTAAATCAGTTGAAGATTACACCTCAGATATTTTTATGACAGAGCCAGGAGTCCCATCAAGAAGGAATATTTAGCTGGGTCAGCAGCACGTTAATGGTGGGGTACATCGTCTGGAATTAGGGCTGTAATTTAAAGCAGTCTTATTACCGTGATCACTAATGTCCAGGCTTTTATTAGCGACACAACTTAATAAAAATTGAAAATATGAGTGCAAGGCTTTGATATATCTTATATGGGGTCTCTAAAGGTGTTTTGCAATTTCATATGAAGCCAAATATAGCATCATTCAATGAAAATTACTGCGAGAGGATGGAAGCTGTCTTATTAGAATGCTTTTTAAGCACTATTGTTTGATAACTTAATTAAAGTGCAGCTATAACTTTCTTAATTGGCTCAGTAAAATAACCTCAGGTGTAGGAAGTTGCACCGGATATTACAAAATTCTTAGAATGGTTGTAACATTTCTCTTGAAGCTGTGTAGTATGAAGTCTCTCCATCCCTTCGTCCCGTTTCCCTACTTTTCCCAATAGGCTCTGTGTAACCTTCAGCCCTACAGGGGAGAAGCTTGTAAATTACCACTGGAGTTTCCCCTTCCCGCTCCTGCTGCTAGCATTTCATTAACCCCATCCTGATCTCCTCCGACCTTGACTGCTTGCCTTCACTCACAGGGGAATGGGCTCTCTCCTCAGCCCTCTGTTCCTTTCACTCACTGCCAAACAGCTTTGAGCAGCAGCCAGTGCATATGTCACCAACAGCACTGCAGCCTCAGCCATCGAGAAACATGAGAGAAACAGAGAGATGGAGTTCAACTGCTCTTGTGTGTCTGAATGCGCACTAGTGTCAGGCATTCTCATACGGTCTCATTTCTCTGATGTGCATTTAATGATTATTGTTTTAATGCGAGTTATTATGCTTTTTATGGTGTGATAGATGAATGTATAGTCACATAATTATGGTAATGCCCTGCATAGTGTTATTACTACAGTTGATCTTAGATGTTAATAATGTGTGAATGAAATTTTGTATAATATACCTGTGCTGAGACTTATTGAGGTGATGAAATTGAGTGTTCTGTCTCGTCAAATGTGCTGGAATGTGGACTTGCATAATTTAGTGATCTGAGATGACTGAATATGTCTTAATGAGAAACCTGTATAACAAGCTGACCCCAATGTACATGCCTTGCAGAAACATATAGCTTCTTCCAGGTTCCTGTTTCGATATGGTCATGCAGGCCAGTGTATGGACTGTGGAGGATTATGCTGATGCTGCTGCTCTTTCTGTGCCCTCAGCTGCACTCTCTAAACCACCTTTTTTCTCCTAGAATTTATACACTTGCTCAGCAATGCTATTACAAGTCAGAGTTTATTGGGAAATTGTTACATTATGTGAAGTGTCTAACAAATTGCTTATGCTCCTGTAATTGGATTACAACAGTCGTGTGCTCTCCCATCGGTGAGATTAGGCAGGGAAGGCTCCCACCGATCTCACAACCCAAGCAGTAATTTTATTTGTCTTGCCTCACTCTCCCTCTCCTAACAATGTGGTTTACTCTACCACTACTTGCCAGATGTCTGTTTAGAGAAAAAAAAGGCTTTTTTTTGGTCCATGACAACTAGCCACAGCACTCATAGTGTGTGCGAATTAGCATCCGTCTCCAGAATGAGATCGATTAATGAAAGCTTCCTCAGGGCTAAAGAGGAAGCCCAAGGCACTTTCACACACATGAGAGTTGCTGGAGTCAGGGATCAGACCAGCACATTTCTGAGATACAACACCCATGGGAAATGATCTTGGAGATGTTCACTCATCTGATATACTTTCTACTGATCCAAACCCAAGCAAAGTGTAAACTGAACTGTAACTGAATTGAATTTTGTGGCTCAGTATAGCAGAGATTTAATTAATATCCTCATTAACTCTACAGTAATATGTATATTTCATTTTGTGAAAACAGAATAAGTACGATAGTGCTTAAATAATCACGAAAATACAATACGAATATTGTATTGCATACTAGTTTTCATTGTGTTTTAGATTTTTAGAGATTTTATATGCTATGACTGAAAAAAAAGGAAAATAAAACAGCCTCAGACTGTGTATGACATATTGGAGTAATCTTATTAGCCAAGCCAGGCTCTTACATAAAAAACTAAATAGAAATAATCGACCCTGCTGCTAAGGTATGTGCACCCTGAGAATGGCTTAATTTTTATAATGTCCCACTGACACGAGATTATCCAGCAAAGTAATGGCTAATCGATAGGGACTTAAGGTGTCAGTAGTAACAGATAACATACTAAAAGGGATTGATTAGAAGAATTTTCCCCTTTTATGAGAAAGACTATACCAAACGTAGCTGCAAAGCTTGTTAAGAGGCGGGTGTACTTATCCTTACAGAGAGCAGACAAAAGAGAGCTGAAGGCAGACTGTCGAAGCCGAGGGAAAATTAAGGCAGAAGAACTGCTGACCTATGCATTGTGTTTAACATTGAGCTGATTTATAATGGGGGATAAGCCTTGTCTAAAGGGAGAATGAAAGATATCTTGATGTAAATGATCTTAAATGAGATCTCACAGGCTGTTGTCTCAGTGGGAGTCCCAGCAGAGGAAAAACTGAGATCTGGGTACATGATGAAACCTTGTTGGTCCATTTAAAAAATTCTGAGGAAAAAAAAGAGACATGACTAATTTCTCATACATTTGTCTTGGAGTGATTGTCATCATATGAAATATCTAAAACTGTGTGTATATTTTGAAGCATCTAAAGGTTTGCAGGGCTAAAGGTATACATTGGCCATAATTTTTGACATACTGTAAACTGTAAACTGACATGTCAGATTCTTATATTTGCTCCATATCTAGGCTTAAATGATAGTTTGTCCATTAATCAAGCTGAGTCAACCTCAGTAGTGAGGATCTGTAGTGGTATCAGAGTGGCATCTGGTCTCTGACTGTTCTAAGTGTGGCAGCTGTTGCTTTCTATGATGATATTCATCTTGTATCACATGATGCATTCGCTTTATCCACTCTTAGACCTTTCTTTGAGCTCCCATTCATTACATTTCTATGTTTTTCGGTTCTCTGAGCATTCTGTGTGTACATTTAGAGGTCTGAGATAGAAAAAGATGGTTGTTAAAAAAAGGTATACTATACTAAAACACAGGGTGAGTACAGTCAGTTAATCAATATGACCTTTTGCTGTGAGAAATGTTATAGTTCTTAACAGACTTCGATTTTGATCTCTGAACTCTGAAACTTCAGTTCTTGGAAAAGTTATGTTTATATTTTTTTAATGTTTATAAAGTTTTATCCACTATGCAGCAACATTTATGTCTTTTTCCTGTGTGAATCTGAAAAAAAAAATGCTCTGCATAATCCTCATTATTGGTTAGGTTGAAAATGGGTCCAGTCCTATTATAGTTTTATACAGTAAAGTCAAATAAGAGCTTGATAAAATATTGATCCTTGCCAGCCTGGTTAGATTTGATAAAATACTTTGGAACATTTTCTGACCCACACAATGAATGACAGAAAAAAAAAATTTTCCCCTTGTATATGAGAGGCTCTCCATATTTATGTACTGGGTTTATCTATAAAAGTCTAAATCTGAATGAAGTGATTGTAATGCTTATGATCATCAGGGCTGCATATGATTGTCTATACTATCATTATGTCCAACAGATAAACTATACTGATATTATCTCTAATAATACTATACTCCTTTTATCCCTTATAAATATATATACATATATATATTTATATATATATATAAAAAAAAAATTTCTCATCATCCTTAGTAGGTCATATTAACGTAATTACATAGTCATTATTACCTTATGAGGATTTAATACAGCCATTACCTTTGCAACTGTGTATCTTGTTTAATCTGATAACAAATTTAACAAAACACAGGCAGCAAACCTTACAATTGTCATTTATTATCTGTATCTATAAAACTATAGGCTTATTTTGGTTGGGTTTACTAGACAACTAAAAGCAGAAATGTGTTTTTTCTAACAGAAAATGTAATTGAGGTCAACTGTCACGGTTGTCTGTTTCTCATAATCTCATAATAATCTGACTTAAAACACAGCAATTTAATAAAGAGGAAGAAATCCTACAATCTTTTGTATGTAATATCACACATCACATTTCATGCAATATTTGGGGCTGAGGGCAGCACAAAACATTTATACTAAGCCCATTATATGTGGGTTAAAGTATAAGCTAAGAAGAGAATTTAAAGAAATTAAAGAAATGCACATAGATAATTTATTGCTGACATTTGAGGATATACAGATGATTTATGGTACACCTGCATAGTTTTTGGCCTTGCAGATTAGAAGCTATAAAGCAAGCAAGCAAAATCACTCATTGGAGCAGCCAGCTAGACGTTCTTTATGTTCATTGTTAAAAGTGCATCACTTTAAAGGAAGAGGTCGTGTGTCCTTGCAACAAAACCTGAACATCCTCAGTAGGAGCAAAACTATCATTATGAATTACATAATGTAGTGATGCCAGAACAGGAAGGAAGGCTCAAATTATTAATAGCTAATTTAGATTTCTTCAAATGATCCGTTTGTACTTTAAAACTCATGAGCAATGTATTATATTAACAATAATAATGACAATAATATGGATAAAATTAAGGAAGCATTCATGTAGAGGTACTCAATTCATTGATATTTGTTACCTCAATCATTGGCTAAAGGAATTCAGTTCAAACAAACTATCAAATATAAATAAACCAATAAATAAATAATGTTTTGTTATGTAATTTAGCTTTAACACAATCTATGTATTTTTCTAAAATATTTTCTTTGGTGGAAATTATTGTAGTTGCTTAGTGGCATATGTTGTAATATGCACCTAAAACACTTTCTATGTGTGAAAGTAAGTCTTGTACATTAGATATATGTCCAATTTTTTTCCATCTAATTGTACTGTTTTGGGGATGGGTATTATTTGCACAAAAAATCCCAACAATAGTAGTTACACTTGTTCAGCCCAGGGCCATTTTTATGTATATGTAAAACAAGTTTTTCCCCATATGGTAAAAATGTGATGTCGTGCCGTGCCTATTGTTCAGGTCTCCCTTTAACTAGATTTCCTCTCGCTTTATGAAGTGTGTGATGAGAATGCACACATGCTGTTCACTTCATTTCAAGAGGACTCACTGACAACCTCAACAAAAGAGTCTGACCCCTGCACCTCCTCGTTTCCAAACATTAGGGTAATTCCCTATGCAAATGGCCCTCAGCATTGTGCCTTGCCTCGTGGGTCTCCCCAGCTCCTTTTACAAACCCAGCTTTGACTGATTACCCTCTGACAGCTCCAATGTGGGTGCACTTACCCAGATTGACATAATCATTAGGGGTGGGCAGACCTAGAACCAGATCTCGACAGTTTTATCTATTTGAAGACACCCCCCTAGCCCTCCTCCCCCTGCTTTACCAAAGCAGCTGAGACTCTCCTCTCACGTACTTCACTCTTGCTTAAACACAAGCTCACACACATAAAAGAGGCAGTACTCTTTCGCCCACCCCTTGCATTCATCATCCTGAAGTTAATTGGTGTGGGCTTTAAGCAAATTTCCTACAGCCCTACCATCAGCCGGCTGCCTGAGGATGCTGGGCAGAACGTTGACTGCTGACCCACTGTCGTATGCTGCCTATTGATTAAACTGAAGAAGCAGCCCCTCTGATAGACTTCCAGTCTGGAGAATCCATTATCTCTATGAAGGTTCAGGGAAGGGAGGGTGTGTGTGTGTGTGTGTGTGTGTGTGTGTGTGTGTGTGTGTGCTTACCATCAATATGCTAGATGAATTGGGGTTAAACTCAGCCATGATTTAGAGTTTCTGTTTGAACTTTCCGTAGGCTAATCTCCCTCTTTCCTGTCCTGAGCTCAAATCACAAGTGCTTTGCCTATGCTGAGACATTGCCAGCTTTATCAAAATGTCAGGAGAGAATAGATCACGGTGGCAAGAATAATCAAGGTTTTAACTGATTATAATTGAATTGGTCTAATGGAATAGGCAGAGCTGATGATCATCTAATTTTTGCTAAATGAAAGCAGAGATAGTCCTGCAGTGGAGCCCTCTTTATTTACGGTTTAAATTATAACCAGATAAAGACGTCACAGATTAATGCCCTCTACCAACTCTTCTGAGTCTAGAGGAAAGGAGCATTACTCTTACAACTCAATGTGTACCCAGCTCCATAATGAATGCAGATCACTGACCCATAAAATAGAATAAAAAAAGCAATCTTGTGTTGTGGATTCACATTATCACCATTGGCCAACCCCCTCCCTCCTCCCCATTCCTGCCATTCCCTAAGAACCGCTGAGTCTCAATCAGGAGGGAATGGGCATTTGTGACAAGCAGTTCACTGTAGGGTTAATTAAACAGCGCGCTTTAGTACCACCACTGTCATCTGCCCAAACACAGATCCATCAGTCACACACACACTTTATCCCTGCACACACCATACACATGTCAAAGTGCCAGAGGTTGGCCGTCCCTCAGTGACAGACAGGGACATTAAATCTTATCTGGTTTATCAATTATTCCTGTGATTACTCACACGGATTAGTCTGTGGGCTCAAGGCATTGCTCAGATTGATCACACAGCGCTTTGGTTTTTGCATTTGTCGTATAGGGAAAGAGTTTGAGCTGAACGTGGTCTTTTGTATGAATTCAGGTGATATTTTTTGTATTTAGTACTGAGCTGGAGAAGTGCCTTTTATTAGAGCCGCCCTTGACACTGGGCAGACGGGCTTTTAGCAAACCACAATTTGGCACTTTATTTTATTGTGTTCATTAATAAGTATCTTTGGCCTTCACACAACACAAATCCTGCTTCTCTCAATGCAAACGGTTCATACTGTAGATTAGTTTGGCCTTAAGTTCTGAAGCATGTCATAAACTGTTCAATGCAACACCGTTAAAAATTGCACTGCTATGTAAAAAGGTGCAAACAGTTTAAAGTGATGTCTAGTTTGAGGCAATGCTTTTTAAAGCCTGGAGAAAGATGAGCAATAGTATCTTCAATATATCAGTCAGCTATATCATGGCATCTTCTTTAGTGGCCTCTTTAAGTTAAGAGGAACACACAAACAGAATTTTCCCCAGTGGACAGATTGCCTCATAGGGGATAAACATGGTTCTCTGCTGGACAAATAGGGGTTTCTATGGGTTTAATGCACTATAAACAGAATGTATCAGCACCATTGGTACTTTTTTTCCCAGCATATGTGGCCTGACACTTAACAGGAAGACATTGAGCAGAAAAGCACTTTGCCGGCCCTTTTAATATGGCACAGCAATATGAGCATCTAGCCTCTCTCTCCCTCACAGATTCATACAGGCTTAATGTACCTCTCCCAAATCCCATTAGCTGACAGGCTGTTGAAACAGCTTGAATGTGTGAGGCTCATGCTTGAGGGATCAGGCCAAACTGGAAGGTCTGGCACCCAGTCAACTCAACAGAAGCCGTTGCCTCTCCTCTTTAGAGAGGCATGGGCGACAAAGAGCTCGTCAGCACTCGCCACTCAAGAACCAGCAGGGAGGCAAAGTGTACAGTAGTTAACTTGCTAATATGGACAACGTGCAGGCACTTGCTTTAAGTGCTGCTGAGCACAACAGACGAAAATTTTAAGACAGTGAACTCACCATCATGACAGATGGGAAACAATTTACTATATGTGTCATAAAACACAGTTTTATTCTTTTTCTTTTACATTTATATATATATATATATATATATATATATTTTATTCATATGGAATTTTTTAGTGTAACCTCTCCTGTAGCTTTCTTAGACATGAGAATGATATACCCAGGAGCTGTTTATGGGTTGGGTTGCAGCAGGAAACACAACCAATCTTTTATAACATATTGCAATGCACTGCTCCTTAAAGAGCAGGAGCTGCAGCAAAAAAATAGGTCATTTCATTTAAAGGTGACAAACATGTCTTTAATGGTCACACTGAGAGAATATTTTTCCCCTTCCCTGTCCATAGGGTAAAAATAGGGAACGTAGCATTTGGGCTCGCCGTCCAGAGCTCGGATCCAATTTGTGTTTGAATGTGCGGGAGAGTGAGCATCCACTGGGCCCCTGGGGCAGTGGTACCCCTCTCAGCACTGACATTTTATCCACAACATACACTGCTGAGTCCTGCTTGAGCAATTAAAGCAACAAAAACACAGAAGCAAGCCCGGCACTGTGCCCTGCATCTGCTTCACTCAGTGTCTCTGCCAAACTTCACTCAAATATTTACCTTGTGTTGAGTTTATTTAAATAGATGGCACCAACATTATTATATCCTAGTTATGTGAAGGATGTCTTATGCTTTTGTTTAAAAGTAGTAAATAAAAACAACTGTGGTATAATAAGATTATGTGGTAGTGAAAATTACACCGTAAACCCAGTCACTTTGACTTACTACTATTAGACAGTTCAGCGACTTGGATGACTGAAATCCTTCATAGACCTCTTGTGCTTTTCTTCAGCTGCAATTATTTTCCATTCTCTTTGATAATGTTTTAGACATTCAAAACGCGGCTGTTGTCTTGAAGATGTAAGGTTCTGTCTGCAGACCACACGTTGTTAATATGGATGTTCACAAATGAAGAGTGATTTTAATTTCAGCTTTTCTAATGAGATAAGGAGACGTGTCTTGTCCAGAGTGAATATGAATGCAATTTTTCATCATATTCATAAACCATTCTGTGCTGATGGGTTCATTACCATCAAATTAGAGATAAAAATCATGCTAGTGCCCTGAAATGATGTGGAAAGACAGCACTGATAAGATTAATGATAAATACATTAGTGTTGGGCCAGACACGTTTCAGATCTGCCACCATGCATACAAGCTGCCACCATTTTTAATTCAGCCAATACAGCAGTGCCAACAACAAGCTACACAATGCCACAGATATAAACAGTGCACAGATAGAGAGCATGGATCTGGTAAAAGACACAGGCTTAAATGGAGCTGAATAAAGGTAGTGTTGAGGTAGTCAGCTTGGTTGGAATGGGCACTGGCTCAGGTGTCTTTTAAGCAGTGGTAAAGGTAGACATTGCAGGAGAGGCAGAGGACGTCCTACGGACAGAGCTGCACTGCTGTGACATATCGCCACAGCTGACAGCTTTTAACGTCCCATCTAATTTATGTCGTGCGGGGAATGGGAATGAAATGTTAATAAAGAATCTCTGCATCACATATTCTTAACTGCAGCCTCAGGCCTCTCCCTGCATCTGTCATGAAGATGGATACAGGAAATTGGAGGGGGGGGGGGTACTGAGAGAGATAGGGAGTTGGCTTTAACATGTACTAGTGAAGATCAAGGATTTTGAGTCTTAAAAAGAGTCAGGCTCTTACGAAATGCAAATGATATTGCCAAACATACTAACATAAACTGGTGATTAGTTCCATGTACTAGATTTCCTAAGAGAGTATTTAGGCAACATGAATTGACTGCAAAGTGCTTTGAGTGGCTAACATTTATCTCATGTCTCCAGGCTGTCATTAAATAGATTATCTTGTCTGATTAGTTAAACATGATATTGAGCTGTTTGGATTTCCTCCAGCCAGGATGATGGATGAGGAGGGTCATCTTACACAGCCAGGCCTGAAGAGGGCAATGTGAGCACGTGTCTGCCTGAATGCTAGGAACGTTTGCACTGGTCTGGACACACATGCCAGTCCTGACCTTTCGAAAATAATGACAGGATCTGTAATAATGCGTAATTGTGCAGTGTGTGAATTGTGCAATGCAAACACAATAATAATTGTCTGGCATACACAGATTAAATAAATAATTTATAGCTCGTTTTAATTGACCTTCTACTTTTTTTAATAGACTGAACCAACCTTTTTTTTTTTTTTTTTTTTCAAAAAAAGAGAGAACCTGAACTTAGTTTAAGTCATTGAGAATAAATTAAAAGTAGACATTTCACCTTATCAGCACCCCATCCACTCCTGCTCCTGCTTCCTGCAGCTAATAGCAGCTAAAATGTGGTCAGTATTACAGGAAAGCACCCTAAGTGGAAAAGTTGAGTTTAAATAGTTTTTGGTAATTACCATGAGGTTAAAGTTAATATATCGCACACAGCAGGAGGATTTTATGGCCTTTTCGCCTTATATCGCCTACCCAGTTACCCCAGCACTCTGAGCGCAGGCAGACATGCGAGAAATTAAAAGTGGAGCTGAGATTACTAAGTGCTCTGATATTCAGGCAGAAAGGGAGAGCTGGACACAGAAAGGACATCTTGAGAGTGCTCGGATGTTCATAATCAAATAACAGATGAAAAAAAAACCTTATGAACAAAAAGAATAAAGAATCTCATATCTGTAATGGTCAGTCGCTCAGCTCCTGTGCCTGGACCATTGGGTTTTGTGGTCAGATTCAATTTCAGATATTTTATAGTGGCACTGCCACTCCATTAAGACTCATTTCCTTCACACCAGTAGTGACTTTGGGGGACCCGAGGAATTTGAAGGCCAATTGACTTTTAATATGAATCATGCTGTGATCGCCCCATACCCGTCCCCTGCCTACAAATTAGAAATGGCAAACACAGTGTCCGTATCCAAACACTCTTTCCATGTTTTCTGTTCATGGTCCACAAGTCACACACCTCCGCCCATTCTGCAGCAGTGTGTATGTGTGCAGAGTGCTCAGCTGTGTGTGCCTGTGTGTGGTGGTGTGTGGTTATGTGTATGTGTGTGTGTGTGTGGGGGGGGGGGGGTGTAAACAAGTGAACGCATACTGCCTTATCTTTTCCAAAATAAATTATCAATATATCATATTGGGCACGGTTTAAAAGTGCTGTAGTTCCTGTTCGTGTTTGTGATATGCACTTGAGATATTGGCAAACTGTATCTGAATTTTAGGTTAGCTCTAATTAGTCTTAATTGTGTCATGAAAATGAAAACGAAAACAAACAACACTATATATATATATATATATATGTGTGTGTGTATATATATATATACAACATCGGTGGGAAACTATCCAAGCTAAACTGCTTGAATTCAGTTTCAGTAATGTAAGAACTGTCAAAGTGTCTAGGAAACTGCATATTTAGACACACCTTTTAATCCTGCACCCTTGTACCCTGAGGAAGAAGCATGATATACTACCATATCAAGCCTGTAATTCCAGAACTCCTGCCCCCTACAGGCCGCTGCAACACATTGCAGGGTCTGTAGGTCCCGGGGCTCATTCATTAGTATGCACAGGCTTTCTCTCATTGTGTGTGGCAAGAGCGGGCCGAGACAGCGGAGGGGAGACAGTATTTTATCCACGCTTGCCAGTATTATGTGGCTGAGCGAGAGATTCGCATTATCGTAATGGGAAAGTCAGCGCAGCGAGATGATGCCCTGGAGCCACGCCACTGATTGGCTGCAAAGCTGTATTTATATATAGCAAAGCCGAGTTCACTTTTAGTTCAGAGCTGAAGAAGAGGAAAAGGCCTGACACCCTGCCTACTTTATCTGCTGCATGCATGCTCTGCCTGCAGTCATGAACCAGGACCACAAACATCAGCTTATTGTATTAATGGTCATTTTTATGCATTTTTATTATTTTATTGGCTGTGACTGTATATGTTTTTGTTTTTTTTGTGTGTTTGTATGAGAGTGTAAGGATCAATGTATGTGTGTCTGTTTGTTCATGCAGTACAGAAACTGGGCATTGGTACAAATATAGAGCTGAGGCAGTAAACAGTGTGACACTAGCCGACGTGTTTCTCCCTAATCAGCTCAAATGACTGTGCCAAGTCAGAGCTTTTCTGAGCGCTGTTGACTGCACTGCCACTAAAGAGAACACGGCATCTTTTAAAGGAACATTTCCACAAGGACAAAACTTCCAGTGTAAAAGCTGAAATTGCAGGCGTTTCTTGAACGTTCTTCAATCTGATAGATTGAGTGGCTCTAGGAAGCACATAAATGGAGATGTATCATAAAGGCTTAAAGGCTCATTAGATAAGTCAATAGAGAAGGTAATGGCTGCTTGACTAGTGTAGTATGGTTTAATTCCACAGCCACTGCTCATGGCTGGCTAAGTGTAGTGGATAACAAAGTAGAAGGTGGATTCTGTTGGCAGCTAAATGCAATTCTGATCAGCTGTGCACACAGGTGTCATTTCAATCTCACCTGGGATACATATATTGTAACTGTTTTCCAGATTACTGTTTGTAAATCAAATGTTGTTAATTACCATGTGGGTGAGAGCAATCACAAGTGTGGGTAAGTTTACACAGGCTGTGCTTTTTGGGTATTTTGCAAAACATTTTATATAATGCATCATGAATTTTGCCGAATTTTATTTAATGTCATTTCATTCATATTAGAGCAAAAGTGATTAAAAATAATAGAGTCAAATTTCATTTATGTAGAGGAAAGTGGGAAAGACAAAACTGTGCTAGACATCAAATATTCGTGTACATTTGAGGTTATTTAAGGAATAAGATTCCTCCATTAACCAGTTGTTTAGTGGCACCACCATTTTGAAATGATCTCCATTAAGAATGTCAAGTATTTGCAAACTTTCAGCTAGTTCTTTTTTTTCTTTGTTTTGTTTTTTTTTTTTGTTCTGCAACAACATTGCGATTAATGTGATCTAACAAACCATGACAAGTTAAAGGAGTGTGTGCACCTGGAGTTAAAATCATCTAAGCAACACTTTAAATGAAACCCATCACATTATCCTGCACTGGTGTAATTAGGAGCGGTACTGTACCTCTTTGTAGAGTACACTGTGCACTATTCCATGTCCTTGGGAACACAGTCAGCATTTATGTCACCTGTTTATCCCTGATTCTGCATTCACAGTTGGTTTTATGCAACTAATGGCTAATGAGTGTGTGTGTGTGTGTGTGTGTGTGTGTGTGTGTGTGTGTGAGAGAGAGAGAGAGAGAATGTGTGTCAAAGCTCTGGCATTCATCCATTCAAAGACATGTAGGCCTACATTGGTCCTGTGTTTATAATTTCCCACGCTGTAGCATGTAGGCGGCAGCATCTTTATGTGGAAGTAATGGGCTTATTTACACGAGAAAGCAGAACAAATTTAGCGTTTGATTGGCTAGTCATGCCTGGTGTGTTAAAAGGTTGGCAACTTTATTCTGGTGTAAATGCGCTGTTCCGGTTGCTCTACTTGTGTGACTTGTGTGGTCTGTTTCTGTGAGGCAGGTGGTTGAGAAATGTTTGATTTACCTCAAAAAAAAAAAAAAAGGATTCTTGGGGTAAGAAAAATCTGTGTGTGGTGCAATGCAATGCAGAGGTTTTGAAGGATTTTCCCCCTGAAAGTGAGTCTCAGTTGCAAGAATATGCTGAGGCCAGCAGCTCACACCTGCTGGCTCGAAGCAGATTCTCACACATTCATGCACATACTTACAAACACACACAAACACACTCTGTCTTACTATCTTAAAGTGGTTAAAATAATAATAATAATAATAATAATAATAATAATAATAATAATAATAATAATAATAATAATAATAATAATAATAATGTATTACTGTTTATTATTATTATTATTATTATTATTATTATTATTATTATTATTATTATTATTATTATACAACCAACTGTCTATAAATCTGTGAGAATTACTATAAATCTTAAAAAGCATGCAGTATATAAGTTGAAAGGTCCAGAAAATGAAAATGGGCAGATTAAACAAATACTTTTTTTTTTCTTTTTTGATTTACAAATACCTGACTTTCTTTGAAACACTGTTCCAGAGATTGGGCTGGACGTAAAAAAAAAAAAAAAAAAAAACTTTTCCATTAGCAGAACTACAAGTTATCCTCTGGATAAACAGCAGGTCATCTTAAGCTGAGCTTGTGATGGGCTATACTGCTTCGTGATTCACATTCAGTTCTGCATTACTGTAACTTTTAATGCATATTTCACTTATTTGACCAACCCAAACCTTAACTTTTCTGGTTCTTTTATTTTCTCACATAATGGCGACCATCCAAAGATATGTGTTAAACTGTTGTTGTCTCTGAGCAAGTTTTAGCTGCATTCTCTGGATGCTTCAGGTCTTGACTGGAGACATGAAATCCATAATAATATTCTATTAGAGCTTCTATCAACACTAATTAATTAAGAGCTCAGTTGAAATGAGGGGCACGGCGCGCTCCTCATCTCTGTGGATTTAGAATTGAAAAGCACTCATGTGGAAAATGTCTACATGCTCACTAGGCTCAGGTGTGTTTCCCATAGGTGTGTTTGACTCGTCTGCTGTCTCTGTATCACATTGCATTGCCAAATGTAGTTCAATCTGCCAGATAGAGCAAACTGGCACAGGCACAGATTTGACAAAAGACTTAACACATGATGACATAATATTCACCAAATCATTTAGGATTTGACAAGTTCATCCGATTCGCGTGCTATTTTCGTGCATGCTATTGTGTTTTGCTTTTAGAAAGCAAAGTAATAGAAGGAGATTACTTAATTTACTAGATC
>JAFFST010049717.1:210399-212899 GCA_022414735.1 Noturus placidus
ACTGCAGCATTGCAGCTGACTTTCACTGATGAATTATTTTAACATAAAATGTCACACTTTGGCAGCATGGAAATTCAATAGACAAACAGAGGAAAGAGAGAATTGTAATAAATCTGAGTTGTCTGTGTGTGGGGACCGGCAGTGAGTATGAGCTGGGTGCGGTCACGCCTGTTAGAGGTGTTCTGGGGCTGTGTTGTGCCCTTCACTGGGTTCGGGTGTCAAGCCCCAGGCTCTGATTGAGTTACAATAAAAACAGCAAAAGGTCACCCTTGTGTAGGCAGACTCCAACCACGCACTGACCACTCTGAAGGAAATCTGAGGTAATTTTAAAGGTGCACTGCAGGCCTTCTGTTCTGTTGGTGGTATGTGGAGTGGCATAAAAACTGCTTAAAGAAACACTTGATCCTACACCAATCATAAAGACTGATTGAGCTTTTTATCACTGTTACACTGCTATGTAATAGACTCGGGCATCTTGCTATGAGGAGGAGTATAGTGTTCACTTTCATACTCCCTACAGTAGCTATTACCCTAGTCCTCCATTACACACATATACATTCCACCCGGTTTGGTAGTTTGATGTGTATTATTTATGATGTATGAAAAAGAAGAAAAAAATGTGTTCAGTATCTGGTTAATGCTCATTCATCATTCATTAATTTAAAGTTTTTGAATTCTAAAACCCAGAGTTTTAATTATCCTAAGGCTCGGCCCCATAAAGCCAAACATAATAGTTATTTAAGGGTAAGAATTTTATGTTGAGGAAGTATCTCATTATTATAGATAAAAATAAAATCTTTTTTTTTTTTTTTTTTTTTAATTATTCATTATGGGTTATGACCCACAGAGCTATTCAGCACCCTCTGGTGAGCTAAACTATTCACAGGCCTTAAGTCATCAATTTATTTATATATTAAAATACATAATTTGATCATCAAAGACATTAGCAGTTTTGGGAGCAATGCTGGAAGTCAGTGGTCAATAACCAATTAGGAAAAATTAGATTGGAGTGCGTGCATGAATTTATCAATATTTTGAAGTGAAGTTTGTGATGGACGAATGGTTCTTTGAAAACATTATAAAATATTAGCTTGAAAATCGATGACACTAAAATCAGTGTAATAAGCTTTATAAATTTGCTATTAAACATGCTTGTCTTATGTGCCAATGAATTCTCTGCATTTTACATACCATTTTAAAATAGCCATTTTTTCCTTTTGAACATCCTGTCATGACTTCAACACTCTCAACACTCTCAATGTTACAGCTGATATGCAGGTGATAGGAGTCCTGCTGTTAGGTAGCAGACATTATGAGCTGTGTATTCAAGAAACATTCTGTTTTCTCTGGTCATGGTGAAGACCATTCTAAGACCACATACTGTGGAGCTCCTCTGAAATTCTCCATGGGCTGCTATTAAACACGACTTCAAGCTTGCTGAAGACTTGAATGATCTGGTAAATACAGGGGAATTTTAAGAGCACCACTAGGAACCATCAGAAAGCAGTCCACTACCTTAGAGTTTATCCAACAGCTTTCTGGTCTAAGCTTTTAAAACATCTGACGTTAACTATTGTGATTCTCCACAGACTTCATCAACAGAATTAGATGGATGAGAATACTGCCTCTCAGATGATCATCTAAGATCGCTGTTTAGGGCTGACATGGGCCTTGAGCTAAACCCACACTAAATTATATTCTCTCTCTTCTCTACTCTTGCCTGTGTGAATGCTGATACAAGCAGAAATTCATGCTCACCTCACCATCTTTCCCCCCTTCCCTGGGCTCCTTGCTCTTCTTTCAGACTTTGCTAGGGTAGAGAGAGAGAGCTTCCACCAGACCTTTCTATTTCTTTTTACTTTGGAGCCTCCTTTTTGTAATACTCAAGCAAAAAGCTATCAGGATTAGACAGTATCAAAGTCTTTCGTTGTATATCACCCGTGTAATCTGTTGCCTCCAAGCACTAGCAGAGGGAAGATGCTGTATTTTGTTGGCCTGCCTGCTTTGCCTGAAAAGGTTAGGCTCAAATCTGAGCCTATTTATCTGCTGTCTATCCCTGTCTACCCCCGCCACTGCACTTCGCTCCAGGCCCAGCAGTTTCCCTCTGCTCTTCTGGGGAAAGAATGATATACTGGCTAAATGAGCTTCTTTATCAATCCACGGGAACAGAGGGGAGGACGCCTGCCTCCTCAGCTTATGTCATCAATATCCTCTTATATAAATGTCAGCTGTACCATTTTACTCATAGCCATTTCCCACACTGCTGATTACATTATCCTGTAATGGAGAAAAGCTGTTCTTGGTTCTCTGTCGTTCTCTAACTTGTGCTCTCTCACCCTCTCTCTCTTTCTCTCTCTCTCCTTCCCTAACTCTCCCAACGGTAGTGTGTCAATAGCCTGCCTCTATGAAACAAGTCAATTTTCTGCTGGCTTGGCAGCCGAATAAATCTCAGAGCTATCCAGAGCTCTGGAGATATTTATATTGAGAGAGAGAGAGAGAG
>JAFFST010049717.1:215568-230568 GCA_022414735.1 Noturus placidus
ATATATATATGTGTGTGTGTGTGTGTGTATGTGTGTGTGTGTATGTGTGTGTGTATGAATGGAGAGGTTAGTTGACTTAATCCGAGTTATAAGCAGGCATATATAAAGTTATGTAAGAAATTAACGATTTTAAGATGTAATTATGTATTACTCAATATGAACTTGAATTTCAGATAATGTCACAAAATAATATTACTATGGTTTAATTTCAAATAAGTCAATTAAAAAACAAATCTTTTGAAACTAAATTTAATATGTTTTTATTAAACATACTGTACCTTACAATATATGCAATATATGAATTTCTTAGCCATTTTTTTTTTACACCATAAGCACAAATTTACAAATGCAGATTATTTTCCATGTTGAAGTTAATAGCCAGTGAATGGGGCTGAAAATGACATGGGTGACAAATGACACTAACAGTTCATTGGGTTTAGTTTTGTTAACCTTTGAGAATGCTTCCTTGGCTCTTGGGTGTGTTAAAATTCATGACTGTTGAGGTTTTTATTCATAACCCCGAGCCTTGATAAAGCTGTCAGGGGTGGGAGACACACGAGGGGTCACACGACCTCACACTGATGAGCCTAATTCACACATCCTCAAGACCTCCCCCTGGAGCCCGCCAATCACAATAGCTCCCACTTGACCTCCGCTCCTCCACGGGGGTCCCCTATTGGCCGTGCAGTGAAAGGAGAAGGCTGCTATGTCCCTGCTGCTCATCTCCATCACAATAGCAGCATATGTTTCTGAGTATTTCAGCGCATGAAACTGGCAGTGTCCATATTAGCCTGACTAGAGAGACCAGGTGCCGGAGCAGAAAACACCCACAGGCAGTCCATTCTGTGATGGAGGAGACACTGATGGAAGAGAACAGCAGCAGTGTTTGCTGAACGCTGCTTTAGCTGTGTAACAGGCTCCCTCCAAGTGCTGCTGTTTCTGATTTCCAACCAGAAAAAGTGTTGTGATGCTTCATAAAGATCTCTCAGTATATGCGTAATGTTCTTGCTTCTTGGTAGGTTGTTAAGACTTGCTGTGATAGAGCGGAGTTTGGCATATTGAATTATAGAGTTGTAGATGTTGACTGATGCTCACACTGAGATAATTATAACACTAAATCCACCTTCATTCGGGATCTTTTTTTTCCTGCACCCCGTGCCGCACAGGCAAACATCTCACTGCTGATTAAACATTGATTTTCCTCAAACACCCCCCCCCACCCGCACAACGTGTACATTTAAAAAAAAAAATTAAAAAACTACACAACATGAAAAAATAATAAGATTTGTTGTAATAGAGCAGCCAAATCATTTTGAGCAACATTTTGAATTGATTATGTTACCTATGTGGAGATGGTCTACAGAAACAGACATATAAATACAGTCTAATAAGGATACACATATTTATCGTGGTGTTTTCAAGATCTATTCTTTTTTCGTGTGATGTTGTTGCATGGATGTTGGAGGACTGGGGAGAAGGAGAGCAGGAGCTGAAATGAGTGAGGGAGAGTGTGTAAGAGAGGACAGCAGAGTTTTGCTTGCAGTCAGGGCTTCTCTCTATGATTCTAAGCTAGCTCCACCTAATTACTATTCAATAAACTTCCGTTAAATTAACAGCTCAATAGGCAGCAACATCTGCTGTATGTGACAGGCCACTGAGGCGAACATCTTCCCAATCCTCACTTCTCTCTCTCTCTCTCTCTCTCTCTCTCTCTCTCTCTCTCTCTCTCATGCTTTTCTTTTCTTCTCCCACTCATTCTGCTTCCATTTTTATCTCTCTCACTCATTATCTTTCTCTCCAGCATTCTCTATACACAACTTCATTTCAGATTTCTCTCTACACTACACCATTTCACACTTTTTACAACCTTCAGCTGTGTTTTTCTCCTCTCCTGGCTTGGCTAGTTAATTGAAAGTTGAATGTGAGGATGTGACTGTGTGTGTGTGTGTGTGTGTGTGTGTGTGTGTGTGTGTGTGTGTGTGTGTGTGTGTGTCTGACATCTCGAAGCAGATGAGGGAATGAGCGAGTGGCTGGTTGCCTGTCTGTCAGTAAGAGATTACTGCTGCTGCTCAATCAGACTCATCTCACTCCGTTCAGCTCGCACAAAGAGACACACAGCTGCTGGAGCCATCCAGGGGCATCGCTCACAGCTAATGAATATATCAAGTTAACTCCAGCACTTGAGCTATGGGAGTTATCCTTAGTGTGGCTATGAGGGAAAGGGTGAGGAGAGGGCAACAGAATTAGCCATGCTCAAGTGGCTATAATGGGACAGAAAAACTCAAGGCTGATTAAGGGTTATATTTTTGTTTTTTTGTTTTTTTCTGGTGTGATTGCGAGAATGATCAGCAATGTGCTTTGAAATGGCAAGTCCAAGTGCAAGGCCAGACTGCCATCCCCCATTTCTCATCTTCCTCTCACCTGTTCCACACTACAGAGCTCTCAGCATTGATCCAGACACACCCGGCTCCTCACCATCAATCATAACACCAGCTCTCCCCTCGCGCCGCCCAAGGTCCACCCGTCCTCCTTTCCTATTTTAGCCACCCAGGTAAAGACATTCATCAGCCATTTTAACAATACCTCCCTCTTTTTTCCTCGCTCTCTGATGCTCTCTAGTCTCCTTCCTTTATTGCTTAGGTACTCTGTAGTGTGTCTTTTAGTGTCTCATACTGTGAAGCAGCTAGCGAACAGAGCCAATCACACCTCTGAGAGAGAAAGAACTTGAGAGAAAGAGAGAGAGAGAGAAAGAGAGAGAGAGAGAGAGAGAGATGAGTGAACAGTCTTTGACACAAAGAGGTCAGTCCATAAATCTTAGGTAGATAGAGCAATCCCATCTGAGCCAGCTGTGGTTAAGGCCTGAAACAGGGAGTCACTAGGGTCAACAGAGAAAGTGGGAGAGAAAGGAAAAGCAAAGCGTGATGTTATCCATAAGAAGAGAGACTCACACACACTCTCAGAGAGAGAGAGAGAGAGAGAGAGAGAGAGAGAGAGAGAGAGAGTATACCTCTGTCCTGTCCTTTTCTTTTGCTCTTTCCTCTTTATTCAGCCATAGTTATTTCACTGCTTCCAGCTATCCCATGTGGTCTAATCAGGAAAGTGAAAAATCTTGCGTTAATTAATCCTGTGAAAGGGCCAGGGCTAATTATAACAGGTGAGCGATGATTCTCTTGCTCGTATTCTCTCTCTCTCTCTCTCTCTCTCTCTCTCTCTTTCTTTCTCTCTCCTTGCTGGACATCGATCTGTTAACACTCACCTCCTCATCCATGATAGATAGCAGAGTCTGTTCAAGCACCTGCAAATCTCCTCTGCTGTTGAGTGTGTAGTGTGTGCTGTGTTTTCACACTCTGTTCTAAAACTGCAGATAATCCACAATACATGTTATGTAAGTGAAATATAGTGTTGAATAAAAACTACAGGCTTGATAGCTGGGTGCCAAACTAAGTTATAATGAGAATTGAGGGCTCTGCAAGTGCCATTTTGTAAAAACTTTCAGTGTTTTGTTATTTATGTGTTAGTTTACTTTTGGGAATGCTCTCGGTAAAGCAGGTGAAGCATGACATGTTCATTTGGTAAGAAAGGATTCACAGTCGGGGAGGAATATTTCTGTCCTATTGTCAGCAGGCATTCGTTAACACAGCAGCAGTCACACTCGCTGGATTTGCTTGTAGGAGTGTTATCTGTACACCCAAATTAGCTCTGATAGCCAGATGCAGCCAAATGTGACTGCTACCGCCATCATCTTTCACATTTTATTTTGTAACAAAGAGCACAGTGCTTTCCAGTATGATTAAGAAGTAAGATATTGACTGTGCTTTAATTAGTGTCATTATACTCTAATATTTTCAGCACTTTATGGTTTGTATCTGATGTTACTCTGATTAAAATTTATTGAAACATTTTTTTTTGGTTTCTAAAATTGCTTGTCGTTTTTATTTGTGGGCTTTGCTTTCTGCTTATGCTTGAAAACAAAACCTTTGATTTATAACAGCTTATAATGCCTCATTTGAGCTTAGTATGCGCTCTTGCAGTAGATATACTGTACATACACTGTTCAGATCCTCCAGGGTTTCACAATTTTGCGATCACAGAAATGAATGCTAAATCAAGCTAACTCCACAATATTCGGAGGAGCTTGCAATTTTTCAAAATTATCGCAGATTTGGGCCAAGATGCGTCATATGACGTCACAACATGCATTCAATCAAACCCCTCTTTGATTCACATGTGTGAACGTGAGTACAGTTAAAAAGTCTCATTTACCAACAAACATCTCCACGAAAGACAAATTGTGCAAAACAAATACGTGCAAATTTTGTAATAAGCCACAGCAAAATCAATAGTCGCAAAAAAAAAAAAACTCGAACACGAAATCCAGTACGGACTGACTGTTAAGAGTTTTCATTGCTTTTTCCAGTAATATACTGCCAACCCTGAAAGTACTGTACTGTATCTAGGTTTACTGTGTTTACTTATTTAGATTTCCAGTATCCCAGCAGTAATTATACATCCATCCATCTTCTATACCTATAACAGTGAGCATAGGGCACAAGAAGGGGTATACCCTGGACAGGGTGCCAATCCATCACAGGGCACAATCACATACACATTCAGACACCCTTTCATACGCTATGGACACTTTGGACATGTCAATCAGCTTATCATGCATGTCTTTGGACTGACGGAGGAAACCAGAGTACCCAGAGGAAACCCTCACAGAACAGAGTAAACATGCAAACTTCACACACACACTGGGCAACGGTGGGAATCAAACCCCCAACCCTGGAGGTGTAAGACGAATGTGCTAACGACTGCGCTCCACCGATGGTTATTTCTGATCAAACTATTCGGATGTCTGAAGACTAAAATGTGAAAATTTACTAAAGCACTCCATTAACTAACCTTCAGCTAATGTTATTCAGTACACTACCTAGCTACCATTTTTAAACCTTAATAATTAGCTGCCTACTAATGCAACAAATGTAACAAACTATCTCAATAACAGTCAAAAAAAAAAAAAAAAAAAAATGCTCAAAATTAGCTACTTAACCAAGACCAGGGTGGTACTGCCAAAACCTGTGAAACTATCAATGGCTATCAATAGCTACCTAGCTATTTCAGCAATTAAAAAGTAGACAGATAGCCATAGAGATAAAGAAATGATAGCGACAATTAGCTACATAGCTAGCTATCAATAGCTATGATCTTTAGTGGCAACAATAATAAAGATATTACCTATATAATTTAGTGAAAAATAACCAAATATACATTGAAAGTCTGTCCATTGAAGAAAATTTTGATAATACTAACCAAAGTAATTGTTTTTTATCTGACAAACACAGTCAGTTATATTACACAGATCAGGCACAGAAAGTGACAGTTTTTGCTTGACTGTGTGATGAGACTTTTAAAATATATACCGTAAAATATTACAATTTGTACATAAGATATAACCAATAATGCTGTAATTTTGGAGTGACTTTGGAGTGAAAATTCCCTTAATGCTATAATTTTAGTAGTAGCTATGGAGCAAGGCAAAAGTTTAACAGTGAATACTGCTATTATAATATAGAATGTATATTAATAAATCTTGCGATAGATTCATTGACATCATATGTCATCTGCGACTATAGATATCTTTAATAAGGCAATCAGGGCAGAGAGATGGGTCGTCGCTCTTTTCTGTCTGCCTCGGGTCATGGCGGCTCTCTGTTCTGTTCAGCTGCAGAGACTGGACTTGGACCATGGCAGCTAACCTCAGGTGCATATCTGACACACTTTGTCCTCTCAATATCTTTCCTCTGACATGGGTCTATTTCTCACCTGTGCCTTAGGACTTCTCCAGACTGTGACATTCGAAACGTGCTGTCAGAGAATGAGAGGCAATAAAGCGCTGTGTCTGACTATGAGCTACTTGTTATCGCAGTACCTGCTTTCGTTCAGCTCTGAATCCTCTTACTGTGTTGATAGATTTCATGTACTGCTCCTGGTTATTGAGCATAACTGGGCAGAGATATAGATGTTTTTGATAAACAAACTGTATGTATGTTTTAAGTATACCGATGTATATTTTATTCTTTTTTATTATATAAGTAACCACCCTTTAGTGCACTTCTGATATAGCACCTGATCTAGAGAGGCACTTGCACTGCATTTATTGAGTTTTCTAAGTTTGGGGAATTACAGGAGGTCATATGGGACATGAGCTTCTTAAATGAATTTTAGCAAATGCAAAGAAAATTGTGATGACTTGTGTAAAATATTTTGATTTTCTTATACCATTGCATTATTAGAATGCTTTGCGCATATTAGGGAGATAAATCAAGGTGACCACGAAGTACTTCTCAAACTCAGTTTTTTAAGTCATCTTTTAACCACCATTGAAGCCAGACTGCAATTAGAGTTAAATGTCACTGGGTCTAGTGTGGCCCACATCTCACTCAAGCTCCTCTCCACACAAAACACTTCTTGTAATGGGAGCATGGAGGCATTCCGCCTCATCTGCCCCCCTCTCAGCCAAGCACAGTTCGCACAGACCTCAGTTTCATGATCTGATTTCAGCTAGTTGTCAGCTCTGGTTTCACTCGGGTCCTGTGCCAGCTCCACATCCATTACTCACCTAATTGATGTGCAGGCTTGTGTGCTGAGCACTCGCCCTACAGATTAACCACCCAGAGCCTTTTCCACTGCAACCACTGTGGCCCACAAAGCCGCTCAATTTGGAGTTTCATCTGGCGTTACATTAGACGGTGTTGTCCCGGAGGCCATGGGAAAATCCTTGTGTGCATCTATGGTGGATGGAGCAGAACATAGGTTCTGCATCAAGCTATAAAATCAGGGCACTGCATAGGGCACCTCGAAGAGGTGGCAATAAACGTGCTGTGGTGTTACTAGTCCTGGGCTTTCAAAATCAGGCAAAATGTTGTAGAATGGTTCTTAAAACAATCTTAGCAATACTATGAGCAAACTAAGCATTCTACAGATAGTTTGAATTATAAAGCCTTGGTGACCAATAGCTGCAGTGGGAAGCTACATTATTTCTGTATTATACTTAGAACTAGAACTAAAATAAGAGGCTATTTATGCCCAACATCATCACAACATTAAACTAAATTGCACATAGTGAGTATTTTGTTGTAGTGAATAGTCCAATTGAATACAATCAGTTGTGCTATAAGAAAGATTTACATTATGCTTGTGTTACATAATTTGTTATGTTGTGTTTCCTAGTGTTATTATTTTATTACTATGGTGTAGATTTGTACATCAGGATAATGGTACAGCATGACTGCTGCAGACATGAATTAAAAAAACATTTGTCTCTTCAGAGAAAAGCTCTAATCACATCAGATTGACCTTGTATTTAATTTTTGTGTGTGAGTGTGTGTGGAAGGTAATTTACATGGGGATGACCGAACAGTTGGTGCCAATGCTGTTCTTGCCAAATGTTAATCCACCTCAGATGGGCTGGTATCAAGGCTACTGTTGGTAATAATAAATGTAGGTCCTGGTTTGCAGAATTTATCCATTTATAGTTTATCATGTCTTCATATAAATTACTACACTGAATAAATACATGTTGTTTTCCTATGGGTTTTATATATATATATATATATATATATATATATATATATATATATATATATATATCTTTGTACCTCATAGTTTATGCATGTGTTTAAACAGCTTAATTAATTTACATATGCATAATAGTAAGTGCTATATTATAAGCTTTTACAACAGAAGTCACATAAAATTGGAGCAATGCTACTACACACAAGTGATGTTATACAGTGATACATTTTGGTCAGTATGTTTGGATCAAATAAGATACATGATTTGCAGGAAAAATTATACTAGTAATACTAAAAATTATTGACAATAACCAGTTTCATCCAAAAGAATGAAAATTAGACTTGTGAGTGTTTGCCAGTAAATAATGCTCCAAAAGGGTAAACAAAACTATGTAAAAGTTACTCTGCATATGAGTCATTCTGTTCTTTGATTATTCAGTCCACTGTCCATTTTCTGTCCTTTCATGCTCAGGGAACTATCCGTTCCCTAATTACAAACATCTGTGTGTGGGATTAGGGCATCAGCATCACGGAACTAGTCAGTACAAGAGCTAATTTAGTTTCAGGACATGATCCAAGTGTTAGAAATGGCATCACATGAGCAATATTTAGCAATATGTAATATGAATAGTGCAGAAAATAAATAAATAAATAAATAAATAAATAAATAAATAAAAGAATCCATCCATCCATCCATTTTCTGTACCACTTATCCTTACTGGGTTGTGGGGAACCTGGAGCCTATCCCAGGGTGTATGGGGCACAAGGTGGGGGACACCCTGGACAGGGTGCCAATCCATTGCAGGGGACAATCACACACATTCACACACCCATTAATAATAATAATAATAATAATAATAATAATAATAATAATAATAATAATAATACAATCATAACAAGAACTGGTTCAAGAGACTGGTTTCAAGAAAGACTCCACCAAGCCAAATATTGTCTATGCATATAATGGAAAATATGTGTAGTTATGTAAGCATAGTATATCCATCCATCCATCTTCAACCGCTTACTCCTGTTCAGGGTCACGGGGAACCTGGAGCCTATCCCAGGGAGCATCGGGCACAAGGCGGGGTACACCCTGGACAGGGTGCCAGTCCATCGCAGGGCACAATCACATACATACACTTTAGACACTTTAGACACGCCAATCAGCCTAACATGCATGTCTTCGGACTGGGGGAGGAAACCGGAGTACCCAGAGGAAACCCCGCACACATACTATGGCCCTGGCGGGACTCGAACCCTGGACCCTGGAGGTGTGAGGTGTGAGGCTAACCACTAAGCCACCGTGCGCCCCGTAAGCATAGTATAGGCTATACATTTTATATACACCCCAATAGTGAAGGAGATTTGTATGTGTGTGTATTTTATGTGTTTACTTATTCATTATTTATTTGTTTAAACGTGGAAAATCTAATTCTGCATAAACGTCCTCAAACTGTGAACCGTAGAAAGTTACACTTCTAACGTTTGTTTATGTATGAAACGCTCAGTTATTGTTACGACTCGGTTACTGTTTTTATCCTTGTGGCTCAGGTAGATGTTTGGGTTGATAATGGGTCACTCACCATGCTGGGTTTGGAACGTGGACATGAAAGGGAACAGGCACATTGCGTCAACATTCACTTTTAGGAATTTTCGACTGAGAGGAAACCATGCAAACTCAGAAGTAAAAGAATCCAGCTGCAACTGTAAGGACTCTGAGGATTTTCACATAATTTATAATTTATTTGAACCTTTCATCATAATATTTCTGTAACTAAACTGGACATTATGCAGATAATAACTTTTTGACGTGTATTTTCGTGTGTTCGGAGGCTGGGGGGAAAAGTGCTCTATGTTAGCTAATGTTATTTTAGGGGAGAGATGTGGATGTAGTTGGGCATTTTTTCTAAGAATCGTTGTAAATATTAGTTAATTTATTGCAATATTCCATTTACAATTAACAAAAAACTACTTTGTTTTGGAATTCTACATAACCTAAGTATTTACATTACTTGGCCTATAGCTAAAATTACCTCAGGTTTTCATTTTAACATCATCTTGGTTTATTGTCTGTACAGCCCAGCAATGCAGTCATTTTTACCTACAAGATGGGTTAAAAAGTCAACCTAGCATGCTCAGTCAACATCCAGCCTCACTGGGCAAAACAGCTAATGGTCCTCCTTGAACGTAGCTCTGGATTTCCAAATTTTGGATATTTGTATCCCGGGAATTTTTAGAGAATATTTAAAACGTAAGCATCTACAGGAAAGTATCCATCATATAATTTTTGACAGTGTTTGAAAATAATGTTTTAAGATTTATTAGTGGGCTTAATTGTTTGTTTTAGTGCTAGCTCGGCTCATCAAGTCATATGATGGTGGATTTCTCTCCGATTTCATGAAGTCGAGAACCGCCTGCAGAAGCGCCATTTTTTATGTGAACTCATTATATGTATATAAAGGACTTTTGCTCCTTTTGATGGCTAAATAGAAAATCCATGGCCAAATTGGACTTAATTACCCTTATGTAGGCTACGCTGTTAACGAGAAGTCAACAGGACAATTACTGAATAATCTGAACCATGTAATGCATGACTTATGTCAGAGACCTGAGTAATACATAATAATAATAATAATAATAATAATAATAATAATAATAATAATAATAATAATAATAATAATAATAATAACCATCATAAGCATTATTATTATTATTATTATTATTATTATTATTATTATTATTATTATTATTATTATATTCTAAGCTTTTCTTGGTTAGACCGCCCTCACTGCTGAATAAAGATTAAATTGAGGGTGAATGTGAAAATCGTGGTGTTTCTCGATTCAGAGAGTATCCGGAGACCTCCATCACAGCAGATGTGTGGCTAGATGATTTACTGTCTCTTGGAAGAAAGAAAAAAAGAAAAAGCCTGACTTGGTGAACAGATCCGACATTGCCTGTGAAATCGGATAACTCACGCTCGGAAGCAATGAATAAATGAAATAATAAACCTGTCCAGCCAGTCTTCCACAAGGCTATAACTAAATGACAAATTTCCCTGAACCATATGTGTTGGATATTTCCATCTAGTTTTATTTCCAGGCCCGCTTAGCTGAGACCCAAGTGATCAGACTTTTACAATGGGCGCAAATGTTAATTAGTAGCCTATTATTTAGCCTAATTAACAAATAAGTTCAGTCATTCAGTCGGTCTTTTCTGATGGATATTTAAAACGAATAAATGTTAGCTTGTAGATATTATAGTCTCCACACGGTGTTGTTACTCGTTACTCGACTTCATAATGAACGAGTCATATTTGAAATGGACAAAATAGATCAGACATATCGAGTCGGAGCTTGTATCTGAAATTGCAGGATTTTTTTTTCCCACGAAGCAATTTCAAAATACTGTCTTCCGGTTTCGCTTCACGTAAAATTTAATTGCGTCACACGTTACGCACACTACGTACTCTGTATCCTTGGCAACGCCAGCACGCGCAATCATTTCACTCGAAAGTAGACATTGTGCATTTCTAAAGGAGCGTATCTGCAGCTTCAGCTTATTCTCAGTTTGATTGTTTGTTTACGTCATTTGAATTACTTGAAGGGGAATTTACTCTATTTGAATTTGATTGGTTATTCTGGTCATTCTGTTTTAGTCTTAATGAAAATAAAAAGGAAAAAAATAATTTAATTAATAGCCTACAATAAAAAATACATTTGAGCTAATTTCGTTTTAAGTTTGGAAAAGAAAGAGTATTTGCCATGAAAAAAAAATCACATTAAAATTTCCAGCATAATCGACCCTCCCAGAATACTACAGCCACTTACATATCTCCATCTATCAGTGCAGAGCTGCTGCTCATCCTCCACAGCTCTGCGCCTGATAAACCGAGGCCTGACACTCCTAAATCACACAAACGGTGTGCAGGGTCAGTCTAAAACATATTTTATACACCTAAACAACTTCATAGCATATAACTGAAAACAAATAATACACCTAAACAAGTCGACTAACTAAATAAATTATTATCAAGTAAATGGAAATGGTCTGTTATCGTTTCATCCAAATAGACAACCAACTAGACCTGAATAAATCACAAACAGAAAAGAGCTGATTTGTATTTCCACACATATAAAGAAGTTTAGCGTTATCCTTCTCATCCTGCGCAAATCCACCGCAAGAAAAGGAAAAAATCCACCCAACGCCAAAAATATGGGAGCGAGAGCAGTGGGTGATTTTTAGAGATGAAATATCTTACTGCTGATGTGTGCTGGCCCTTTGCGCTTGAATTATGGCACCGAAGATTTGGAGCAGCTGAGAGGGATGAGCTCTCTCTCTCTCTCTCTCTCTCTCTCTCTCTCTCTCTCACTCACTCACTCTCTTATCAACTGTTATATACTGCCTTGCTTCATACCTACTTATTTCAGATGGATGATAATAATAATAATAATAATATAATATAATAATAATAATAATAATAATAATAATAATAATAATAATAATAATAATAATAATAAAATTTGTAGCATAAGTAGTAGGCTAGTCATAGCAGTATTATAACAATAATAATAACATTAATTTAATAATAAAAATAAGAATAATATGCACTTACTTTATCACATGTGAAGTAATTACATTCTGTCGAATTTAGTGTTTAACTGCTTTTGTAAATCACAGGCGACAACGAATTTTAGAGTCATTGATTGTTAAATATGCTCAACCAAAACGAATATTCCTATCGACAAATCATTAATATGGAGGAAATAGTGGGAGTATTAAGTATTCTAATCGGGTTTGGGCTCCTCCTCCCGGCCATGCCCTCTAATTAACGGAGCCCCTTCTTCACTAAAGCTCGCACTGGACTGCAACATAGTCAAAGAGCAAGAGACAGGGAGGGAGAGAGAGAGGGAGAGAGGGAGAGGGAGAGACACACAGAAAGAGAGCGAGAGAGAGAGAGAGAGAGAGAGAGAGAGAGAGAGAGAGAGAGAGAGAGAGAGAGTGCCACTGGATATAATTGATTGTCTCGCTATCAACAATAACTTGTTAGTATAGTCAATTCCAGCTGCTTTTGAGGCCGGCTGTTTGTGCTGAGGCTTCAGAGGCTCTCGGATAGTTGAGCTCGTCGAGCTCGATCCCATCCACAGGAGCTGTGGCCAGGAGAACTGCCACTTTAAAGGACTCGAAGTTCTCCAACCCTGCGGCAAAACCAACTACACCATGTTGGCGGGCATGTAATTGCGCACAAACTCTGGACCGCGTCTTCAAATTCGTTTTTTTATTTTCTTTTGTCGGTCCAGTCCTGTAAAAAAAAAAAAAAAAAAACGAGTATTACTACTGTAAATACGACTGTAAATTTCACATATTTTAATCATTGAAATATTTGCGGCACAAACTGAAAACACGAAAAAAGAAAATGACCTCCAAAGAAGACGCAAAAGGCGCCTCGGTTGAGGAGAGAAGGCGCAGTCCGCTGGACCATCTGCCTCCTCCTGCAAACTCCAACAAGCCTCTCACGCCCTTCAGCATTGAGGACATATTAAACAAACCCTCCGTGAAACGAAGTTACTCGCTCTGCGGCACGGCACATCTCCTCTCTGCCGGTGAGAAGCTCCCGTCAGCGGCTCACCCGTTAGGCAGCCGGGCTCTGCTCACACACACCTCTCCTCTGTGCGCACTGGAGGAGCTGGCCAGCAAAACCTTCAAAGGGCTCGAAGTCAGTGTTCTGCAGGCCGCTGAAGGTAAATACTTAAAACTGCTTATTTAGGATTTGAAAAAAATCAAAAATTGTTATGTATGCTTTATGTGCACTTTGTCAAAAAATAAAAATGCATTAAAATATTGTATTATTCTATGTTTACACATCTGTATATATATATATATATATATATATATATATATATATATATATATATATATATATATATATAATTGATATTAATAGTGTATCGATAGGTATTTATTATTTGATATTAATAGTGTCATTTTTCTGCTCTTTGGAATTCAATTTTAAAATGTAAATATAGTATCGAGTTACACAATGTAACATTCAGCACGTGTTACATTTAATTGTGTAATGTACAGCGTTTAACAATTCAATATCTATTTTCTAATTTAGAGGAAATGAATCTTAGTTATAGTGTATTTAATGCTATTAATACCAAATGCCTTTACATAATTAGAATGGCACAGCGGTGCAGCTTAAAAGCTGAAAAAGTAAAATATAAACACGTTCAATTAATATTATTATTATTATTATTATTATTATTATTATTATTATGGTATGTTATTATTACTATTATTACTATTGTTGTTGTTGTTGTTGTTGTTATTATTGTTGTTTCTTATGCTACTTTTGGTGATGGTGTAATTTTTGTTACATGAATATCAAACTTTTTGTGTGTTGGCTGATTTTCTTTTATTCAGGAAGAGACGGTATGACACTGTTCGGCCAGAGGAATACTCCCAAGAAGCGGAGAAAGTCGAGGACAGCCTTCACCAATCATCAGATATACGAGTTGGAGAAGCGGTTTCTCTATCAGAAATATTTATCTCCAGCGGACCGGGATCAGATCGCACAGCAGCTGGGTTTAACCAACGCGCAGGTCATCACCTGGTTCCAGAACCGACGAGCTAAGCTCAAACGCGACCTGGAGGAGATGAAAGCGGATGTAGAGTCGGCCAAAGCCCTGGGAACGGTGCCCTTTGAAAAGATGGCGAAATTGGCGGACCTGGAAAAGTGCGCAAACGGCACAGCCGGGCCTCCGCTGAGCGAATCTGCGGGGCTGTGCGGGAGGGAGCGGGGCAGCGCGAGCCAGCGGCCTGCGTCTCCACCATCACCGCTCACAGACCACACGACCAGCAAAGACAGTTCCGAAGACGAGGAGGAGGAAATCGACGTTGATGACTGATGCTCAGAATCCACCGTTTACGAACCCCTTTTCCTTAAAACGCTAGAGTTTAAAGTGCCATTAATGCACCAAATGTATTTAAAAAAAAACTCATGACAAATGAAAACTCAAAAGCATGGACAGTTTTCCGAGATTTATTTATGCAATGACAGTTATCCAAACATCGCAATCATGTAGCTTATTTATTTCAAACTGTTAGTTGAAGGAAAGCAATAAGTACCTTGACATAATCTCTCTCTCTCTCTCTCTCTCTCTCTCTCTCTCTCACACACACACACACACACACACACACACACACACACACACACACACACAATATATATTTGCCCGTTTAGGCCATATAGGGGGGAAAAAATCACCGTGTTTTGAGAAATGTATAATGCATGTTATATTTTATGTTACGATTTTATTTTTGTTATAAATGACTGCAGATCTGAAATGAATATCTCCGAAACGTTCAAAGGCTGCAGCATTCACACGTGTAGAGCGTGTGTCCATGTAATGCGTATATACAG
>JAFFST010049717.1:235568-237462 GCA_022414735.1 Noturus placidus
TACTAGTAGTCGTGGTAGTAGTAGTAGTAGTAGTAGTAGTAGTGGTGGTGGTGATGGTAGTAGTAGTAGTACTAGTAGTGTAGTGGTGGTGGTAGTAGTAGTAGTGGTGGTGGTGGTAGAGGTAGTAGTGGTAGTAGTATTGGTAGTAGTAGTATTACTAGTAGTGGTGGGGGTAGTAGTAGTAGTGCTGGTGGTGGTGGTGGTAGTAGTAGCAGTAGTACTAGTAGTGGTGGTGGTAGTAGTACTACTAGTAGTGGTGGTGGTAGTAGTATTAGTAGTGGTAGTGGTAGTAGTGGTAATCGTAGTAGTGGTAGTGGTGGTAGTAGTAGTAGTAGTAGTAAAATGGTAAATGGCGCACTTATCCAAAGCACTTTACACTGTGTCTCATTCACCCATTCACACCAATGGTAGCAGAACTTCCATGCAAGGTGCTAGCTTGCCATATGGGGCAACTTAAGGTTCAGTGTCTTGCCCAAGGACACCTCAGCATGTGGAGTCATCCGGGCCGAGATTCGAACCACCAACCCTACGATTAGTCAATTAGTAGACAACCCGATCTACCGACTGAGCCACAGCTGCCCATGGTGGTAGTAGTAGTAATAGTAGTAGTAGTAGTGGTGGTGGTAGTAGTAGTAATAGTAGTAGTGGTGGTGGTGGTGGTAGTAGTAGTACTATTAATAGTGGTGGTGGTAGTAGTGGTAGTAGTAGTAGTAGTAGTGGTAGTAGTAGTAGTAGAAGTAGAAGTAGTAGTTATAGTAGTAGTGGTAGTGGTAGTAGTGTAGTGGTGGTGGTAGTAGTGGTAGTAGTAGTAGTAGTAGTAGTGGTAGTAGCAGTAGTAGTGTAGTGGTGGTGGTAGCAGTAGTGGTGGTGGTGGTGGTTATAGTAGTAATAGTAGTAGTGGTGGTGGTAGTGGTAGTAGTACTAGTAGTAGTACTAGTAGTGGTGGTGGTAGTAGTAGTAGTAGTAGTAGTAGTAGTAGTAGTGGTGGTGGTAGAGGTGGTGGTGGTAGGAGTAGTAATAGTAGTAGTGGTGGCGGTAGTGGTGGTGGTAGTAGAAGTAGTAGTAGTAGTAATAGTGGTAGTGGTAGTGGTGGTGGCGGTAGTAGTAGTAATAGTAGTAGTGGTAGTGGTGGTGGTAGTAGTAGTAGTAGTACTAGTAGTGGTGGTAGTGGTAGTAGTGTAGTGGTGGTGGTGGTAGTAGTGGTGGTGGTGGTGGTGGTAATAGTAGTAATAGTAGTAGTGGTGGAGGTAGTAGTAGTAGTACTAGTAGTGGTGGTAGCTTGATAACGTTGAGGATTGTGTGAAGGACATTAGGTGTTGGATGCTAACTAACTTCCTTCTACTCAATTCTGATAAGATGGAAATACTTTTGTTAGGATCACGTGTAGCTAGAAATAATCTTTCTGATCACATGGTTACTCTGGATGGTCTTTCTGTTCCATCATGTGCAGCAGCAGTAAAAGACCTTGGAGTGATTATTGACTCCAGTCTATCATATGATGCTCATGTAGATAATATTACTAGGATAGCCTTCTTTCATCTCAGAAATATTTCTAAGATAAGAAATATAATGTCACTACATGATGCAGAAATATTAGTTCATTGCTTTCGTTACCTCTAGACTAGATTATTGCAATGCCGTACTGTCTGGATGTTCATGTAGAAACAGAAACAAACTCCAGCTAGTCCAGAATGCAGCTGCTAGAGTTCTAAATAGAACCAAAAAATATGACCACATCACAATCTTATCAACACTGGATTGGCTGCCAGTGAAATCTCGCATTGATTTTAAAATACTATTATTAACATATAAAGCACTAAAAGGTCTTGCGCCACAGTATTTAAGCGATCTTTTGATCTTCTATGATCTACCATGCCCACTTAGATCCACAGAT
>JAFFST010049717.1:247943-265717 GCA_022414735.1 Noturus placidus
GAGAAAGCGAGAAAGAGCGAGAGAGTGAAATTATTGCACCCAAATTCCAAAACCCAATAATGGCTCCCAAATCATGAAATCACCCAAATATGATGATGATGATGATGATTGTTATTATTATTATTATTATTATTATTATGATTATTGTTATTATGATTATTATTATTGACTGTAGGCTTTTAGTATATTAGTTAGCTTGCTATATTTTCTATATGTGCTATATTTTAATTTGCTTGTTCATACTGGTTTTACCCATAGGCTACAGCGATGTGTTTCATACACTTTCATGTATTTCATGCACATGAATGAACAATCTACACATATTAATGTTAAGAAGTAAAAATTTACAGCTAAAAAGCAGGGCCAAAAATACAACTTCAACCATAACACAAATGACAATATTCTGTGTTCACTGTATATTTGTTTGGAAATTATCAGGACACACTGGTGAATGGCTTTATTGTTTGCCTTTTATTTATGGGTTAAGAGTCTCAAATTATCACTTATAGAGTTATGAGTATTTCACAGAGTAAACATAGTAGAGTTAAACATTAAAGTGTACTAAGCGTGGTGGCTTAGTGGTTAGCACGTTTGCCTCACACCTCCAGGGTCCGGAGTTTGAGTCCCGCCAGGGCCATGTGTGTGCGGAGTTTGCATGTTCTCCCCGTGCGTCGGGGGTTTCTGCCGGGTACTCAGGTTTCCTCCCCCAGTCCAAAGACATGCATGGTAGGCTGATTGGCATGTTCGTAGTGTATGAATGGGTGTATGAGTGTGTATACCCAGCTGTGTGACTGGCAGCAGCTACACGCCGGTCCCAAACCCGGATAAATGGGGAGGGGTGGGGAAAGCAATGGCAAACTACCCCACTACATCTGCCGAAATGCTTTGTGGATCACATCGATGAAATACGTGGAGAAGTGATGACCCATAAAGTGACCGAAGGTCGGTCTTGACTAATCGGTCTAGGCTATATTTCCATTAAAAAACAAAATAAACAAATGCTTTTAAGAAAAGAAAAAAGAAAACCTATTTGCTATTTACCTACCACAGAGTATAAGATATATATTTAGACATTACACTGTTGTTATGCAATAGATCATAAAATAAAGTAAGGATTTTTTTTTATATTAATATATGTTAAATTGACACCTAGGTACAATGTTTTCCACACACACACACACACACACACACACACCGATCACCCATAACATTTAATCCACTGACAGGTGAAGTGAATAACATTGATTGTCTCATTACAGTGGCACCTGTCAAGGGGTGGAATATACTGTATTGGGCAGCAGGTGAAGAGTCAGTTCCTGAAGTTGATGTGTGGGAAGCAGGAAAAATGGACAAGTGTAAGGATCTGAGCAACTATGACAAGGGCCAAATTGTGATGGCTAGATGACAGGCCTTGTGGTGTGGCATGTCTTGTGCAGTCGTCCCGGTATTCAGTGGTTAGTATCTACCAAAAGTGGTCCCAGGAAGAATAACCAGTGAACTGGGGACAGGATCATCGGTGCCCAAGGCTCACTGATGCGTGTGGGGAGCAATTGTTAACCCATCTGCTCTGATCTCACAGAGGAGCTACTGTAGCACAAATTGCTGAAAAAGTTAATGTTGGCTATGATAGAATAGTGTCAGAACACATAGCGCATGGCAGCTTGCTGTGTATGGGGCTGCGTAGCCGCAGACAGGTCAGTGTTCCCATGCTGACCCATGTTCACCATTGAAAGCACCTACAATGGGCACTTGAGCATCAGATCTGGAGCAATGGAAGAAGGTCGTCTGGTCTTTACCTCATGTGGACTGCCGGGTGCATGTGTGTTGCTTACCTGGGGAAGAGATAAGAGATGGCACCAGATTACACTATGGGAGGAAAGCAATCTGGTTGAGGCAGTATGATGCTCTGGGCAATAATCCTCTGAGGAAAATTGGGTCCTGGCATTCATGTGGATGTTACTTTGACACGTAGCAGCTACCTAAACATTGTTGCACATAAAAATTTTAAAAAACAACTAAATATGGTCTAGGAACATCTTTACACCTTAACCTTGCACAGTTCTATGAGTAGCCACATGAATATTTAAACTGAAAACATCCCCATGTTCTCCTGCTATCACAATCCCACCCCACAGTACAGTAGTTTGCTATTACTGTACAACTTCAGGTAACATTAAGTCATAGTTTGTTAAATGATATCCTAGCTCATTTGTCATAGGTGGATTGGGAGGGTTACTTCAATAATGTATTCTGTTACAGTTACAAATTACTTCATAAAGAATGTCATCAGTAACGTCATCCAAGTATCACAATATAAGTAATGTAATCTGATTCATTTTGGATTACTTCAAGATCACATATGTACATAAAGTCAAGAGAAAAGCAATATAGTCTAAAAATATTTTTATTTAGAGCTTACTTTAGAGCTTAAACCATGTTCAGTGTTTGGATTTGTTTTAAGAAAATAAAGAAATAAAAGATCCCTGTACCTGAGCTGGGTAATGTTACATCACAAATGTTAGGGTGACCATATTCTGGTTTTCCAAAAAGAGGACACCTTTTTTTCGTGTCTTAATACTGTTCAAAGCAGTGTTACTATGAATGCAGTATTTGATACTCTAAAAAAGACACACTATTAGCATCACATAAATATATATAAATTACATTCTTTTGAATGGAATAAAATAAAATATTAGATGCCACCTTCTGCCATCATTTACACATTTGAATGGTCATGTGATGCGAAGCGATGTGATAACATGAAATTAAAAATGACCTTATATGGCCATGGGCATTGTTTTGACTCAGGACAGCTTCATTTGCTGCTATTGTGAAGTAAGTGTTTGACGCCGTACACAACAGCGCTTCACCTTCACGCGTTTGCTGAGAGTAGGCTAACGGTTGAGAGGCAGAATTTGGCCAATAGTTGCTGCAAACCTTTTATAAATCGACCAACTGGTGTGCGAGAAGGCGGGAATTACAGAGAGGGGTTAAAGCAATGCAAATATGTACACACTTGATGCAGTATTAGACCATAAGCACATCATATTGAAACTAAAGCCGAATCCCAGACAGTCTCAAATTTAAAAATCTTGTCCTTTTTTATGGTCTGAAAAAGAGGATCTGTTTAACAATTTGTGTTAATTTCTTAACTTGTGTTAATTTCAGAACTATAATCAAGCAGCTCTGTTATGTTGTATATTTAGTCAAAAGAAATGAAATGAAAAAAATATATATAATCCTGATAGTATTCCCATTATTTACCAAAATGTACAGATTACAGTTTATTGTATCCTGATTATGTAACGCTGTTTCATGTATTCCGTTACTCCCCAAGCCTGTGTATAGATATAAATGGGATGTCAATATTGAGGTTTCAATCTGCATATATAGTAGCCATACATGTCAAAATATTCTATAAAGCCATAATTTTATCCATTAATAAGATTAGCTAAATTAGTAACTTGATGTCCTGTAATAATTTGCTTATCAGACCATTGAGTCAATTGTGTGAAATCAGCTTATATGCAACACTTTCTGTTTTCAGTGGAAAAATATTTGAGTCTGTGATCCTATATAACTTTTTACATTAATATATAATAATCAGCCATCTAAAAAAACTGACTATTTATTTCATCCACTGCGTGTGAGATGTGGAATGAGTTTCGCTAAAAAATGACCTACCACTTTCATAAAAGAAGGTATCATCTAGCACCCTAAAAGGTTCAATTGGTTAGTTGCACTGCAGGAAACCTTGAAGGGTTTGATGTAGAGCCCTACAGTAAAGTGTTTCAGAAATGGTTCTAAGTACAACCGATATAGAAAGCTAAATACTTTGACAATCCACAGAACTAATGATGAGTGCTTACAGATGTGCACATTCAAGGGAATCTTCTGTCCAGCAGTTATTGTATATTTACTCAGTATAGTAAATCTACATTGGCCTCATGTTTGTATATAGAGGAAGTATACACACTATAACTGAATTATAATCTAAACAGGCTTCATAAATAAAATGCTGAAGATCATTTGTGTGGAAGAACACATTTTATATAGGCTATAATATCCTCCATTAGAAAAGAGAAAACGTTTAGTATACAGTCTCTTTCCACTCCAAGTATAGTTCAGATTACACTTAGAATTGGACTCTTTGTAACCATATCCTCAGTGTGTAAAAAATATGTGCTTCAAGTTTTGACTAAGGATTGTGTAAGCAGTGAGAGTGGAGACGACTGAACTGCTCTCTGGCAGTTGACTGAGTGTAAAGAGATCCTGTATGGTGTGTGACCTCTGACCCTGTGTTATCATTGCTGACTGACCCCGGGCTGTGTGGAAGTGCTGCTCAGCACCCACTGGGACAGGCCTGCACACTGTCTCAACCTGCTGAGAGGTCACCCCTTCCCCTCCCAACACACACACACACACAGCACCAAACTGAGTTGCACTTGCAGGTGCTGAGAGAGTGAGACAGAGACTGAGAGATATATTATCCATAACCATATATATGTTCTGTGAACACTGCCTAGGCCTGTTATTCCCATCTTGCTCTGTTTTTTCCTACTCTACACACCCGTCATTACTTATCAGCTAATCATCAAACTGTTCATGAGCTGAATTGTGATTTAGAGCAGGGAAAATTGCAAAGCTCTTCTAAACCTGGGGTTTTCCAGGACTGGGAATTGGGAACCATGGGTCCAATAAGAGAACAAAGCAGCTCTAAAAATCACTGGTTGTCGAAAAAAGGGAGAGATTGAATAATAATATCAAAATTGGGAGCCTGAAGTGTGCTTTCTCTTTTACTCTGGAAAACATAGCAACACTAAAAAAAATCCAGATTTTTTCATTTACTTTAATAACATTATCTTTGTTTGTTTTGTTTTTTACATTGGGATCAACTGTTTTTGTATCATTTCTGTAATGTTCGAGTAACACACATTGTGATGAGTAGAACTGGGGAGGTTGCACAAGATCTTCCATTAAACTTGGAGGGTGAGTAGGAGAAGTGGATTTTGGAAGAATAGCACAGTACACATTTTGCCAGGAAAAGGAATGGAGGAAGTTGAGGCTCTGCGAGTGAGAGAAACAGAGAGCAGGGGCCAAAAGCCACACAGGCACAGTACTTAAGTTGTCAACATTGAGGATCCGTGGCATGGCAGTGCTAACTGCATGGCTTTATGCTGAAACACACACACACACACACACACACACACACACACACACACACACACACACACTTTCTTGCTCTTTGCCTTTCTTTCTCTAAGGCTGTGTCAGCAGCAGCACTTATCAGGGTGAGTTATGGGCCTGTCTGCAGTAATGGACTGTCAGACACCGTGACTGTCGGCCTATCCCTTTCGCTCCTCTCCTTCTTTCTCATACCACATCAGCACTGCTGTCGCTGACCATTCTCAAAATAACAGAGATTGAGAAAAAAAGTCATATAGAGCATGGTTTCAGTCAGCGTGTGATCATGTGTGCATGCATGTGCATTTTTTTATGGTCGTTTAGATGGTGTTCTGTTTTGGAAATGATGCATTATACTCCACCTGCTGAATTGACTGGCCTGTTATTACTGTTCAGATTTTTTAGTCATTCAACAGTATGAACTTTTGCCAATTTCACATCCTCAGCCACTAGAGGGCAGAGCTGGAATTATGGAAACTTGACTGAGCTAACTGATTTGCATTGAGCAATAGCTCATACTCAAGAACAGAAACCCAAACTAATACATTATAAAATCTTATAGAAATGAATAAGGCTATTGATTCATATACCTATTTAAATGCAAATGGGTTTGGGCTTTTTTTTTTTTTTTTTTGCAATGCTATACATTTCATTTTGTTGTGACTTCATTAGTCTTTATATATTTTCCTATTCATCTTATCAATTATTTACATGTAAAGTTCTCTGAGCGTTCCGCTGTATTAGCTAGGCAAATATGAGCCATGAATATATGCAGTAACTCTGTGACATTATTGTTGGGTACTTTTAATGGGAAAATATTATATATGAAAAAAAAAGCATACAGATGTCAAAGGATGATGTCTGAATAAAATTATCACTCTCAGTAATATAATATGGACAGACATTCTGAGCTTTGTCGCCTGTAACAAAAGAATGAATGAATCTGAGAATGTGACCACAACATTGTTTGTTATTAAATGTACTCAACTTGCACCTTAGCACACAAAGTGATGCAATGTATAAATGTTTTCTGAATAGCAATAGGTGTAAAATTGTAGTGTGTTGTGAATTCTGAACATTTTAATTATTTATTAGAGTCTTAGATATTTGTATATTATTCCAGTCCCTGTAGCAGTGCAGAAGTGATAACATCAACAGGAAAAATAATCAGCATTAGAATTGTCTTCAACTTATTGAAATTGACTGAATGTGAATTTCCGAGTTCCTATTTAATGATATGGCAAAAACAAAATTCTTTATGTGTTGCATAATAACAAGCATGAAAGCTAAAATGCATGCAGACTGTTTATTACCGAATCAGTTTATGTGCTATTCTAGTAATATCCAGAGTACCTTAAAAGCAGCCTAAATTTCATTTTAAAACAAATATATTATGACTTAAAAATGTTTAAGTGGTATTGATACAGAAAAGTATCTTGTTGTATTTAGTTATTCAGTTCTATTTGTAATGTGATTGTTTCATCTTCACGATAAATAAAACATGTCTATGTCTCTGGTTGAATTCTACACAACTGCTTCCTGTTGGGGGTAGTTGGGGAGTGTTTTTATTGTGTGTAGTGTGAATAGTGTATGTCCCAATACCTGTACTCTATCTCCATTTGCCAACTGCCTTGACAGTGAAATCTATCTTTCTTTCTTAGACTGAGCCAGGCAACAAGAGACAATAATTAAACCTTCTTTTGGACAGAGTTTGGCACAAGCCTGTCTGTCTGTGTGCATGTTTTTGCATGTACGTTTGTGTGAGAGAGAGAAAGTGTGTGTGCACAAGTCTGACACTTTTATTGTTAGCACAGATGCAATATCCTGTTTGAGTCTCTTGATGGTAGGTCTTATATTATCTGGAAGCAATACCAATATTTAGGTGAAATGTTTGAATAATTTAATTATTAGTGTTTATCTTGTGCTAATTTATACCAATAAAAAATAATCCATGGCTAAATTGATAGAATTTTGTTTGTTAGCAATGAAATGTACTTTCAGTGAAAATCTCTGAAATATTTACTGTACATTATGAATATATATATATATATATATATATATATATATATATATACACACACACACACACACACATATATGGAATATGTGTTTATTTTCTATAAAATATATAATAGACAGTAGTATTTTACTAAACACCTTGCTCTATGTAAATAATAATGCCATTCCAGCAGTTATTCTTGTTTAGCTAAAAAATACACTTCAAACATTAGCCTTATTTTTTTATTCTTTTGTTCATGCATATTAAAGTATATCAGATCATTATATACTAGTTTGTATGTTTTGTTGTTGTTTTTACCTTTGCTTAAGTGATAAATTTGATTTAAAAAAATAGAATCTTTCTTATAAATATTTTTTTAAGTTTAAGATAACTGTTCTCCGACTGTTCATTCCATAGTAGGATAAAAATAACTTTTCATGGTCACTAACTTTTTGCTCCAGTTCTGTGCTTTTTCTGGGTCTGAGCTGCACTGGATCTCTCACTCTCTCTCTCTGTTACCCTGTCTGAGAGATCCAATGCCAGAGACCAGCTTGGAGAGGGTAATCCATCTCCATCACTTAGATGATTATCCCCATTAATCTGGTGTAAACTAATAAAGTCAACAATGCCAGTGCTTGCCTGAACTTCATTAAGTCTTTAGTACGTTTAATATGGCTTAATGTCCTCAGCTCGGTGGCTGCTGCTGTCTCACCTGGCTTGCTGCTCCCGAGAGAACTAGCAGAGCATTTGAGGCCATTTATGTCGTGTTTTATTGCCTTTTTCCCCCAGACTTCTTTTCCGAGAAAGACAGTATCTATTGGTACGATATGCACAGAGAGGTGGAGGAGAATGAACAGTAGAGAATGACAGCAGTGCTGGAGATTTAATTTGCCCAGCCAGGCCTCAGATGGGCCCCCACAGTCAAGGGTTTAATTTGGCTTATCGCATTATAAAGACGACCCGGGCTGGGTAATCAATCATCAGCCTGTCAGAGGGACAGGCAGTTGTCGTAAGCAGGCACGACTTCCCAACGTGAGGCCATTTTAATTGCCAGCAAATTGACTGCTTTATTGTTTTTGTGAATGTCTTCCTCAAGTTTGCTAAATTAAAGCCAATAAAAGATGTCGACTGCCAGCGCGTCCTACTCACCCCCCACTCTCTCAGTGTCCTCAGTGGGGGAAGGCTTATCGGTGGCTGTTACGGTGCCATCATGGGTCGTGTTGACACTTGACTGCTGAGTGTGTTTCCCCTGTAAGCAAGTGGAGGGGCGTCTGCGCAGTGTTAGGAAGTGACACTGTTTACTAGGCTGAGTGATGCCGTGCTGACTCCAGCTAAACAGAATATAACTCTCCCTTTCACCCACTGTAAAATCCTCCTCTGACAAAATAAGTGCTCCAAAAAACAAAAAGAACAAGACAAATGTTTTTGCTTCAAAGATAGATATTTATATAGCTTAGTGAATCATGACAACATAATTGTCATGTGAAAGAATCAAGTATGCTGGGAGAAAAAGATTTTTTTCTATTTTAGGTGTTTTGCACATTTCCATTTTCGACATATCTCAGACAGCTTCTCGGATTTTGCGCTGGACGAGAAAGAAATGATTTTCCAGAATCCCACGAGACTTATGGCAGCTCATGACTCCAGCTTCCTGTCCTGGCTTAACTTTTGCTGTCAATATGACTCTCACTGGTTGCCTGATGTATATTTATGGCCCTGGTGCAGTGAGGTTAATCCCCTGCTTCTGTTTGGCCAGTTTCCGAGTGGCTGCTGTCTCCTCTCTACTTTCTTTATCTACAGAATCTTATTCTGCTGTCCTGTCTGGAAAAGAAAAATGAATTTAACCACTTTAGGTTGACCACGTCAACCTTAACCACGTTAAGCTGACCAAGAAGACACCAATATTTTATGATTTCTTCAATTTCTTCTTTATGATTTCTTCAATAAATGTGTAGTTGAACCTGTAATGGTTTAGGTATGTAGTAAAGATAATGACTCATGATCCATTACTCCATGAGCTTTTGTTAAAGACTTAATCCCTTGTGTATGATTCTTCTACATGGCTATGAGATCAACCCACCAAAACTGTTTTCTGTTCCATTAATCCAACCTGCGATAACCTTCAACCTCTCAGTGAGCTGGGATTCTGGCCACGCTATAGTGCTTAAAGTATTTAAAATTTCAGTCTTGTTTTTAAAGCAGTGTACATGCATTGGATGTACTTCATTCAACTTGCTGTGGTTAAGGTTGCAGCACAGAAAATAATGAGCACTTGTGTATGTGTTATAAATGCATATTTTAAAGCCTGGTTCAGAATGGTGTATGAGCTGAACCTTTATACCTTGGTGCTGGAATGGATTTGGCTTGTCAGAGTAGACACTAAGCCCTGGCCCACAGCCTCTGTCCATCAGAGCAGATCATTAAGTGTGAGCTGAGGCCCCTGAGGCCAGTGAAGGCACCAGCCAGTCTGTGCTGGTGTTTCTGTGTTGTACGTTTGGGCTAGAGTATCTGTTTGTTATGGTGTAGTAGACTGCATAATTGGGACGAGCGCAGGGGGAACAAGGCCAAACAAAAAAAAATAAAATACACACACACAAAAAAAAAACCTCCTACCTGTTGAAGGCACTGTGTGATGACAGATTGTAGTGTCTCCTGTTGCTCAGCACATAGTTAGGACCTATGAACAGGAAGTGATGATTTGATTCAGCTGTAGTCTTTGAAGTTACTGGTTTGTAGTCAGGAGTTTAATGAGAAATAATCTGCTCTGTTTGCAGCAATGCCATTACAAATATAGTGTCAATGGAAAACTGTTTAAACATTTAGTAGTGATGGTACTTTATTAGAAATATGGGGTTTTGTTTTAAACAAAAAGAATAATTACGTTGAAATTTATGCATAGTGTAGTTCTGATTAATATCACCCTCTTTGTTTTCCCCAAATATATTCATATACTGTAGCTTGAAGAAGCTGATACACAGAATTCTAAATACCGCACACACTAGCTGCGTTTACATAGACAACAATAATCCACTCTTAACCCGATTAAGACCATACTTTGATTAAGGAACCACCATGTAAACAGAAATTTTTACTTACCTTAATCTAATTAAGGTCATACTCGAATTAAGCTTTAATCGAATTAAGACAGGTGGAGTACTCCTGTTTTAGTCGAATTAGGACGTGTATTACAGACATGTAAACACCTTAATCACATTATGAACATCGTGTAAGAGTTTTCACCGCATTTTGCGACAGGAAACGATCACACACGGCAGTGCTTTTTACGGCGAACAAGCCACATACTTTCCTTCTACATGCGTGTAATGGGGAAAAATACATGTATCTCGGCTACTATATAGACAGTAAGTACGTGGTTTGAGACGCAGCCCACGGCTTCAATCAGTTGTCTATAAGCATGTACAGCATGACAAATAATTAACTGCACTTAAAGCGTTCATAAAATAAATAATTAAAGACACCCAGAACTGTATACGGTATCATAACGAAGACAAACTGTTTGTTGACACATGAAATTCTGGAGGGATGTCGGACGGCGTGGCGCGGTGATGTAATGACGCGGGCTGTTAATCTAATTATGTTCTAAAATATGTAAAACGGGTACATGAAAGGAGTTTTCTAAAAGTGACTCATGTAAACACCTTAATCACATTATTATCTTAATCAGAGAAAGGTCAATAATTAGATTACTGCTGTCTGTGTAAACATAGTCAGCATCTAGCTAATCCTCTCTTGCAAACGTCTGTACAGAGATGCTGACCATAATCATTGGAAGAAGACTCAAAATGCAAACTAGCGTTCCCGACATGTGCATGCAAATAAGCTGTATAAAAGAATATAGGATAGTATCATTTCTGATGGTAAAAAAGAAAATAAAACAAAACAAAAAAAATCAACATTCTATGTACTATCTTTTATTCAGGCACAGCAGATAAACGCAGCAGGAAGAAGGAGAAAGCCAATGCACAGTGACAGTGACGGCGATGTGAAGGCCCGAGTCAATGACACCCAGGGGAATGGAAGGGGTGCTTGCATGTAATGACCAGTAGCTGGTGGGATGAATTCGCTGAATCCATCTATCTCTAAGAAGTAAACAGGTCCCAGCTGGGGTACAGCGCTCAGTATGGGAAAGGGAAGTGGGACTGGCCATCGAGCCTCCCCCAAATAAACCAGGCGACAGGATGCGCCTGCACTTGAGAGCATGGACACACCATCAGCAGCGGGGAGGACCAGCTTCCGCTGTGATGGGTGTCAAGTCCCCTATCAGGCCAGGAGTAAGTCCACATGGTGCTGGGAGGAAAAGATGAGACTTCCCATGTGTTCATCTGAGATGGGAGTTGGACTTCAGGCAATAAATATGTGCTTTAATTCATCTAGTGAGTCATCTGTCTCTCATATGCATTACAAACATGACACACAACCTATGGAAATGCATATCCTTCAAAGAGGGACTGCAAAGGGAGTTAAAGCTTTTATCTATGTGGAAACTGTGCTACAAAGCAATGTAAAAGGAAAGTGAACCCCTTGATAACAGTTTGGTAATCAAGAAACTCTCCTTACAACATCTGTCATTCCTGCCACACTCCATGTCAAAATATTGCAGAGATCCAGTTCTGAAAAGGTCAATTCTGCTCACAGATGAGAATCAGCATCAACACTCTGAGCTGAACAGTCTAGACTTAAACTGCAGCAAATTAAATAGTTTAAGTGTAACAATTCAGGGTTATATTTTGAGAGAAAAATTCTTGAATGTGCTGGTAAACATTTTGGTGACAGACCTAAACGTTTAAAATTGTAAGCTTGAATTGTTTTTTATTTGAACCTTGCTCTCTTTTTTTTTCTAAAATTGCAGTCATTATGTTGTAATAATCTGGGTAGCAGTATTGTCTTTATGTGCTGTCTCACTTAACAGATACCACATATTAATTAATTACATTTAAAAACCTATACAGTTCAGACCAAAAATCTTTTTTTCATGTGTTAGAGATATTGTGCATTCGTTACCAAATCTGAATATCTGACATATATCATTATACAAAAAAATTGTATCATTCCTTATATTTATTATACAGTATATTCATAAGGGTAGACCTACAGAAGTAGGCTATGTCTTGGTCTACCTGGATACACAAAGGAAATCTCCATTTACAATGTTTTCGATTTACATTGAAATTCTGTTAACACATAGCACGAGACCTCTGGCTAGAGATTTTTATATGCTCAGGAATTGTTCTCTCTTTCCATTTGTGAAATACTAGAAACAGCAAAACAGTCTTTTCTCATTTATCTTATATTTAACCAGCATTAATGTATATCAAACATGTATCTATCATATCAAAAATAATGGTGTCTTTCAGCGTATCAAGCAATAAAATCTAATTTGATAATGACACTGTAATACCAGCTATATTTTGACCGACATGTTGTCAAGTAAAAGACTCATTTGAAAGAAAGACACAACAAGTTAATGGAGAATGTGTCAGTCAGCACTCCAACTAATCACAACACTTAACTATGAGCAATTGTCTAATTCTTTTGGTCTTTTTTGCTCAGTTAAAGATTTATTTTTCTTTGCTGCTAGACTAATGAGTTATCACTGGTTCATATTTGATCAAGTAGCTCTATAAATGTGTTTAAAATAATTAAAACATACTTACACAAACTTTTAACAATTTTTTATCACCAGCCTTTCAAAGAAATTACTGTACCACAAGATCCAAATGTACAGGTTAATCCATTCTTTAATAAAATTGTAAAGTGAATTATATTACTATATGTTTCTTAGTCATTTTCTCCAGTAGAAGGGATTTTAATTATGAAATTTCAAGTCCAAACTGTCCTGGTTTACTGTGCAGGGGTGGAGATGGAAATACCTGGTCTCTTCTCCTGTGACCTGCATAATTAATACACTGTACTTTCTACTTTATTACTGAGTGTGAATATCGGACTCTTGGTTCCATTTATACTCAATCCAAAGAGATGGATTATTCTGTGTATCAACCCCATCACTAAATAGCACAAGCTGTTGGAGTATTTTAAACAAGATTATATGGCATATCTAAATCTACCAATTTGACATTCCAGTTTTCAAATATATATACCGTAAGGACAATTTATGAATGATTTAATGTGCACACTCTATATTTACATTTGAATTCTAACAAAGTAACACAGCTGCACTGTAGTGTAAAATCCAACATGAAACATACATAAAAACTAATTTACATTGCATGATTGGGTTTGAGGTTTATACTCTAAATCCAATACATGTGGTGGGGAAAAAAGACTATGTATTAAATATAATATATACAAACCTACAAACCTAAAATTGCACTCAGAACTCTGTATTTATTATTGTAGAGTATATAGGCAGCATATCTCCAAACCCTTATAAAATTTGTTTATTATTTCTAAATCACTTAGCTATCTAATTTGTGGCTTTGTTGAGATTCATTCATTCTTTCACTTATATTCAGTAGCAACTTTATCCTTGTCAGAGTCATTGTGAATCCAGAACCTATCAAGGAAATACTGGTCATGAAGCAGGAGAATGTGACACTAGTCCATCGCAGGGTAAAGAGCTGAGGCTGTTCACTATTATAGGCTATCATAACATATTATTAAGTATTATTGTATTTAGAATCTCATTATGTCCCTACCAAGTGGCTCTTAACTTTTTCCATGCTAATTATACTTATAGATTTATATCTCTCCCTCTCTCCCTCACACACACACACACACACACACACACACTCACACACACACACACACACACACACTCACACACACACAGTCAGATCCAGATCAACCCTTTGGACTAACTTTTTGCCGTTGCTGTTTTGGAAAGAGCATGTTTTTAATGTAGTCTTCTTTGAACGCAACATTTAAAGACACATTACTTTACAACCGCATCTACACATTCACACAAGTCTACACTATAATAAATAAGACGCTTTAACTTTATTAATACTACCCTCAGGAAGAAGATCTTCCATGAAGAATCCACAGTGTTTAGTTAGTCTACCAAATTGTACACACAAGGTTTAAGACATAGTTTAAATGATGAATTTCACATAAATTATGTAAAAATTAATTTTTTTTTGTGGTTTTATCAGAACACAGATAACCTATAAAGAATGACTAATGGCCAAGTTGAAAAAAAATCTACCTATATTTTTCAACCCCCAGTCCATTCTTTATTATAACAGCGATGAAACAATAATAAGAATCAATAACAGCCAGCGCATATAAGGACGTACAATTAGATTTTCTAGTCTAAAAGTTATGTGTAATAAATAACTTTTAGACTACAAACTAGAGTATTTTTGTTGTTGTTGTTGTTGTTTGTGAACGTTGTTTTATTTCCTTGACCAAACCAAAACCTCTCTGCAGGACTTTTGCAGTAAGCGCCTTTAACCGTCTGAACTGAAGTTCAGGAAGGAAATAGACCCTGATATACCTTATTAACCGCGTCATCACCTCGGCCGCGCGCCTTCCACGTTTCTCGGCAGAGCGTGCGCGCGCTTTAAATAAAGGTGGAGAACCAACATAGAAATAGAGAACGGTTCCTCAGCGGGTACAGAAATATTCAAATAAATCTTAAGACGACATCGAAAGAAAATCACACAATTTGTTTTCTGACGAGGATCCTAATAATCTGTTGGGCTTCATTTCAGGTTTAAGACAGCAACCATTCAACTCATTAATAACTGTGATTGATTAGATGCCCCTGTCCCTTCTTAAGTGGTTTTTAGTGCGCATAATTATAATAATGTTCATAATTATACTTATAAACGACTAATCAATTTTTCATTATTTGTACCAATTTTCACCAAACCTGAATTAATCCTACTACTGTTCTTTTAAAGCTCATTTGAAAGTGTAGATACATTTGTAGTGAAATAACCCATGTGATGAATGTTTCGATGGTTAATTGGACAGTCTGAATCGAGAGACTCATCTAATATGAATAGGCTACTCTAATGAACCTCGTGTTAAATAATACTCTTATCTAAAGCTTTATCCATAGGCTAGGGCAGCAAGCCAGAGGTTATTCTTCACAATTCAAAATGTATTAAAAATGTATTTTGTGCATGCATCGTTTATGCAAGGTTATTTTTCCCACTTTAAATATGGATTTAGGCTAGTTGATCTCCGCTTTCTAAATAGTTTCTTTATAAGGGTTATAATATTCTATTAATATTACAATTAATAGGCGTAATATTTCATTGGATTTGACGGCTCCATATATCCTCTTTTGAGGAAAGTAGTGTCTTTTAATATAAAGCCACTGTAAAGTTGGTGATTAAGACTGCGACTTTGCTAAAATAGTAGGCTTATATATATATATATATATATATATCACTCATAGCTTGATGTCTATACTGGCTTGAACTGCATTGTGTAAAAACAAATCAGAACTTTACTCGTAGCTTAACGCATAGCCAAGTTGTTTTAACGTTTGTTTAACTCGTGATAAAACATCTGGATTCACAGGGGCGGAAAACAGAGTATGTTTCTATCTGTATGGTTCTATATGCTTGGAAGCAAATAAGAAATATAAGTTATGCTAACCAAAATATGAGTATGATATGATATAATAACCTGCATTTTAACACAGGATGTTATTTAGATACTAAACTGCTCTTACTGCATTACTTCATTGCACACATCCATATGACCTGATATATAGCCTTGCACTAGTCGAGTCAGACTTTCCTCCACAGGCAGATGCTGAAAGGGTGAACAGCAAAAGTTACAATAAAATGAAATTCGTGCAAAGTTGTTGCAGTGATCTTATAGGCTACCGAAGCACTGGATTGCTGTAATATCATATGAAAGTCGAAAATGTCGGCTTCTTTGGTATGTTTAGTAAATTTTAATTATGAAAAAATGTACTTTTCTTTCACATTCGAGACAACGAAAAAAGCAGAATTTAGAAGAATCCTATCCAAATTCTCTAAAACGTGAAGTAAATCTTAGGCTTCATCTGAGGAACAACTAGATACTAAATGACTGCTGTTATTAATCCTTTTAATATTAGTATATGGACTTATTTGATAACGTGTCATATTTCAGTGTTTTATTTATTAATTATTGGTGATGCCAGAGAATGCGGCTATATTGTATTGCTTATAAAATAGGATACAAACGCGCTATGTAGTCGCCTTAGTGAGAGAGAGGGGATTAGTGACCTTTGTTATGTCTTCTATATATAATGGAATCGTCGTTATTTCTTTAGCCAATTGGGTGCCGAGGCCTGAAAGCTCTGGTTTAAGCTTACCCGGCCTATTTGGCATTTTGATTGATGCTCCTGTGGCTCCCTCCATCCGGCAAGCCAAAAAGGAGGTAGGGGGAAAACGACAAACGGCTGAAGTTCAGTGTTTCTCACACATGCTCACGCACTCGTGGTTTTGAGACAGCGAGGATCCGAGCATTAAGCCGCGCTCCTGTAGCTGCGTGATCAGGCGCGGCGCGGAGGAGCTCTGGGAGCGCGCGCCTCTTCGGGACCATGGATCATAACATAGGAGCACATCTCCACCATACACACGTAGACTCCATCAGCTTCGGCATCGATCAGATTCTCAACAATGCAGAGCAAGGGAGCTGTATGATCTCTAACCCCAGGATGCAGGATTTGGACTACGGGCTGGGGAGCATTGTGAGCAATGCCTACAACACCATGACGGGCAACTACAACGGCAATAACACCGGCGGATACAACAGCAATGCGTGCAGCGCTGCACCACTCGGTGGCTCGTACAACATGAACATTGGCATGAACGGGAACGGAAACGGCCTGAACGCGTCCGGGGTGATCCGTGTACCCGCACACCGGCCACTCAACAGCATGCACTCCTCCATTCAAACAAGCGGGGCCACGGTGCACAACATGGCAGGCATGGGCACTCTGAACAACCTCACCGGATTAACATTTCCGTGGATGGAGAGTAACAGGAGGTATACCAAAGACAGGTTTACAGGTAATATGACACAACACCTGGTTCATATTCTAACATAATATATACTCTATTAATATTATTATTATTATTATTATTATTATTATTATTATTATTATTAGCTATAAGTATATAATACGTATATAATATAATACACACATATTCTAATGTAGATATTGTGCAAAGCATAATTAATCTCTTGTCTTTATGTTTAAAATATCGGAAATTCGTTTAATATGCTAGTCTGTTATCATTTCTATTTTTATTTTCTATTTTTAATACTGATGATGTGTACAGCAACGATAAAACTGTTACGGACCTTTTAACGTCATAATTTGTAAGACATTTATATGTTTTTTTAAGCATTTTATGTTGTTGTTTTACTGCGTTTTTCTATAGGCCTACGTTATTTTAACTTTTTATGCCAAACCAAACAAAACAAACCCAAAAGCCAAATTTCCTAGCCAGATAATAGGATATATTTGTTCAGTTGGCCTGTAAACTACACAACTTGGTAACAGTAGCTAGTTAACATTGCCTACTAATGCTCCAGTAAAACTTAAATAAACATAAATACTCGAACCACATTTAATTTCCTTATCATTAAACAACCC
>JAFFST010049717.1:265737-278289 GCA_022414735.1 Noturus placidus
TTTTTTTTTTTTTTTTTTTTTTTTTTTGTATTTTTTTTTTTGTATTGATGTAGCAAATCTAAAGCAGATTTTATAGAGCGATAAATTCACCGTTGTGATAATTTATTAAGTAAATATGGGTTTATTATTAAAATATGGGATTATTATTAAAATATGGGATTCTTATGACGCCTGTTGGAAACTAGGCCTATGTGATTGACCGTTGTAGACTAATCAGAAGAGCATCGACTAGCCTTAAAATATCCTTTAAGAATTACCTTTAAGACTCCTACAAAATATATATATTTCAATGTATAGTCTACATGCAAATACCGCTTTGGGCTTTGATTAGGCTAATGTAGCCCTGATGCTATGGCTTTTTTTTTTTTTTTTGTTGCATTGTGTTTATTTTTCTTGTCACCTTAATGCAGTCTATCATGTGCTTCATGCTGTAGTTAGAAATCCCGCTCTCTTCACTGCTTCGCTTTGTCATGTTGCTGATTTTTCCTTGCTTGCTTTTGCCCTATTTTTCCCAATCCAGTGGCCCTCTCACCCTTCACTGTAACACGCCGTATAGGTCACCCGTACCAGAACCGCACACCACCGAAGAAGAAGAAGCCGAGGACGTCGTTCACGCGCCTGCAGATCTGCGAGCTGGAGAAGCGCTTTCACCGCCAGAAGTACCTGGCTTCAGCAGAGAGAGCCGCTCTGGCAAAAGCACTTAAAATGACTGATGCACAAGTCAAAACATGGTTCCAGAACAGAAGAACAAAATGGAGGTGAGCTTTAATGCCCTGTATTTTCTGTCTTTAAAGTCAACGTAAATGGTAAAATGGTAAATGGTGCACTTATATAGCTCTTTTATCCAAAGCGCTTTACACTGTGTCTCATTCACCCTTTCACACACACACTCACACACACACACAGCAATGGTAGCAGAGCTGCCATGCAACGTGTGCATTCATAAAGAGACTGTAAGCACTGATTTGTCTTGACCCTGTGGATTCGGTTCCTTTGCAACAAAACGATTCATACAGAAAGCTCTAGAAATATATCTGTAACTGAATGCAGTATTTTCACCTTTGCAAACTTTATTTGAGAGAAAACCCATAGATCTAATCCAGTTACTCACAAACAGAGGCTTTGTATTTAATAAACAGTTTAAATAAAAAAAATGGAACCATAAATGTTTCAGGATTTAAAAAAAAAAGAAAGTATTAAGTTGGCTATATTGTATTTATAATGATATTCTTTATTAAAAGACAAACATTATGTTTAAATAAAAATGGAGGTTTGCACAGAAGGCACAAGATATTAAATTAAACAGTAAATTAATGCATTTGTCTCAATATGAAAGTCGCTCTTATCTATCTAGTCATCTAGCTATTGACGTTTTGGACAATTAATCACTGGTGTTATATAAACATGTATTCAGTTTACATACATTTAACGTTAAATAAATAACGTTAAACAGGCTAAATTAGTAAGCTAGTAAAATAACGTTAAATAAATTAGATAATAAAGCAAAAATAAATTTTCGAATAGAGGAGAAACCCATTCTTTAAGCAGATACATGGTTTATCATTTATTTATTTAAGTTGTTTAGGCTATTCGTGTGTTCGTGGGTATTTCATTGACCTATCTATCTATCTATCTATCTATCTATCTATCTATCTATCTATCTATCTATCTATCTATCTATCTATCTCTTATTGCACAACTCATCACTGAATAATTATTTAAATATTTAAATAGGTTACACCTACTTTCTATCAGTTATTTATTTATTCATTCATTTGTCTATTTAATAATTTTATTTTCTATTTGAGTATTATACTTTTATTTTTAATGAGTTATTACATATTAAGCCACTGAATAAATGTTTACATAATTAAATAGGTTGAATACATGGCGTCAGAGTTATTATAAAAACTTTCCAATCTGGGGTTTCTGATTCCCTGGCTTTATTGTTTCTCCTCCTCCTTCTTTTCCTCCTCCTCCTTCTTCTTCTTCTTCTTCTTCTTCTTCTTCTTCTTCTTCTTCTTTTTCTGTTGCTGTTGCTGCTGCTGCTGATGATGATGATGATGATTATGATTATTATTATTATTATTATTATTATTATTATTATTATTATTATTATTATTATTTGGCGGCTGTGGCTCAGTCAGTAGAGCGGGTTGTCCACTAATCCACTAATCGTAGGGTTGGTGGTTCGAATCCCGGCCCGGGTGATCCCATGCCGAAGCGTCCTTGGGCCAGACACTGAACCCTAAGTTGCCCCCGATGGCAAGCTAGCACCTTACATGTCAGCTCTGCTACCATTGGTGTGTGAGTGTGTCTCATTTGTAAGTCGCTTTGGATAAAAGCGTCTGCTAAATGAATAAATGTAAATGTAATTATTATTATCTGCCGTGTGTTCAGGAGGCAGACGGCGGAGGAAAGAGAGGCCGAACGGCAGCAGGCAAACCGCTTATTAATGCAGCTACAACAAGAAGCTTTTCAAAAGACTCTAAACCAGCCTGTAACTCCGGATCCGATCTGTCTGCACAACAGCTCCCTGTTCGCCCTGCACAACCTGCAGCCATGGACTGATAACACCAACAAGATCAGCAGCGTCTCCACCTGCGACTAGCAACACCAACTCTTCCCTTTTGTAGGCTCATCTATGTAGATCTAGCTCTATATTATTTAATAATCCCGGCTTCATTTTCCACCAATTGTTACCCTTATTGTGTGTTAGCCTGCATTAGAACAGATTTTATATCTTCACGGCTTCTTCTTGTCTCCAGTCTGAACGAAAACTGTACGAATTATTCTAAATACAAGGTGTTTGTAAGATAAGGCTTTTATTGGCGTACTCACACGTGTAGTAGGCTATATTTTTATATATACAGCATTTTTGCACTTTTACTCTTCACTGCATTAGATTAAATTACACAGAGTCCTGGGGTTAAGTTGCAACAACATTAAAAAAAACAAAACAAACAAACAAACAACAAAAAAAAAACAGATAAGCAGAAAATGGACTTCAAGAAGGTTTCAAGCACTTATTCTGGAGGTACTTCCTACCAAACAAATCCGGTAATTCTGTATAGCTTTGATAGAACATGGTGTTAATGTTATGGTTTTAATTTTTTATATACATGGACAAAGCAAGCTACAACAGCAATCACATACTTTACATTTATTTAGCACGCTACGCTTAATTACATACTTTCCTCAACATGAATTTCATATGAAATAAATCAGAGATAGTTATCTGAAACCAACCCTACTTTAATACCAAGAGTCTTCTTTTCATTGTTGACTTCACATTAATTACAGTTGGATATATTATTTTGCAGTAAAACAGCTGTATATTATTGTATAAAATTTATTTTTCTTTCAACCTCTTGTTCAGATAAAGTTTTAAACACTGAACTCAAATTTTGTTCCTTTTTTTTACTCAAAGAAACATCTTTTTATACTGACACATTGTAGCAAGACAAATTTTAGATAGATATTGGATTCCATTTCAGAGTGAATGACTGTTTTGGTTGCATGATAAATGTATGTCCTCCTCGTTGTATGGGGACTGTAACAGTGTGTTTGTAATATTAAATATATGCAGATGTGAGAGTGTGTCTGAAACTTTCCATGGCCATACTAGAGGAGTATCGTGTTAAGGTCCATCAGCACATTCCAAATGCTCCAGTGCATTAAATGTAACCTTTAAAAATGACAAAATATTAAGACAATGGTAAAGGAGAAAAACCAACAGCAACCCAAGCAAAACAAAAATCCGTAGTCATGGTGAGATGTCCATAAATAAGCAAACAATGACTGGTTCAACCCCTTTTTTTATATACTTTAATTTAGTGAAGAATTCAATATTATGTCTGCTTTAATAAATATTTAACATTTCAGCTCTCCATTTATCCACAAAGGTTAGCTGTAATGCAGTTATACAGGAAACAAGCATTGCAAATAGCTGCATTCCAACTTTCCATCGAACTATGGATGATGTACATAGGTAGTAACAATTACAGTATGCACCAAGTTTATAAACAAACAGGACATTTTGGACTAAAAGTCCTTCATCGACTGTGCAAATAAATAAATAAATAAATAAACAAACAAACAAATAACAAAAAGCCTCTGAAGCTTTATGGGTTAAAACCAGTTGATATTTTTTATTTGTTTTCACTAGAAACTTAATGTACTTTGCTACAATGTTTATTATCTCTACATTTTCTTTAAGTACACTGCAGTATATGGTGGTCAGAGATCATGACATGTTTTTTTTTTTTTTCAATTCAATTAAATTTTAATTGTATAGTGTTTTTAAAATAGACATTGTCTCAAAGCAGCTTTACAGAAACATATAAACACGGTATATGGATTTTAAAAGTGCAACTTTATCCCAATTGAGCAAGTCGGTGGCGACGGTGGCAAGGAAAAACTCCCTAAGATGTTAAGAGGAAGAAACCTTGAGAGTAACCAGACTCAGAAGGGAACCCATCCTGGATAACAACAGATAGTGTGGAAAAAGTTCATTATGGATTTATATGAAGTCTGTTTGGCTTTAGAAGCATCCGTAGTCCCAGAAACCACTGTGAGTATCCATATGGAATTGGAGTACCTCCATCCAGAGGTAGGGCATCCGAAACCGATTCAGACATGTCCGGAGAGCAGAAAGGTTCAGGATCTCTAGTATCTCCATAAAATCGTGTGTGGTTAATATAATACTTGAACACTGAACAAAATGAGTAATAGGCTATATATTCCATGTACATAATAGTTCATAGTGATACTGTTTCACCCAAACTAATTAATTGTTTTCATATTCTTCAAAGAATAATGTCATTTTTGTCTATTAACAGTTATTAATAGAATTTTCTATATTTCCTAGGCTGTGGTAAATATTAATGCTTAGTAATACATCTGTATTTACGAGGAAAAACAAGATGGGACCCATAAAAACCATGTGATAAACATCTAAGAAAAAAGAACACTTTAAGGCTTCTTTAAAATACTTGGAAACCTTTCTGATAATGAAACACTCAATTGTAAGGTTCTACAGAAAATCTTCTACACTGTAAAACCGGATAAGTTAATTTAAGTTCATTTTGAGGAAACTAAGAAAAATCAATTTCTTTTGGCCAAATACACTTAAATATAACAAAAAATTATTTTAAATTACAAAGTTTGAGTTTAATTTTTGTTAGATTTAAATGTATTTGGCTTAAAGAAATTGATTTATCAACTTAAATTGTGAGGTAAATAGTTTCCTCAATGTTTTTGAGTAAAATGGACTAGAATTCCCCTGAGGGTCATGGATTTAAAATTATTCTGAGCGTGCACTCACATGGGCATTTATGTTTTCATGCAGGTCAAAAAAATTTTTGACTGGTGGATTGTTTTCTGTTAAGTTATACTGCAGGAGGCTAATTGTTACTGGACATTTAATTACATAAAAGTGTGAAAATAATGTGCTACAATATTCACAATTAATAAACATGTATATTGTTTTTTTGGTCGTTTCCATAACCTATTTTTTTTTTTTATCTAATGCTTTTGGTGTTAAATAGGTTATTTGTTGATAAACTACTGATATTGCCCCAAATTAGTATGCACTCTCAGCAAAAGAGATACTTAACTTAAAATTGTTTATGGAGTGGTGTCATTAAGGGTACATTTTTCAAATAGAAATGTGAATATAGTGCACCTTGATTCAAAATGATTTGCGGCACATTATTTGACCATAAATATCATTACTGTAGTTCAAATTAGTTTTAAAGAAATGATTTAAAGGTGCGATACATGCATACATTTAGGTTTTAAAAATACAGTAAAAGGTATTAAAAAAAAAATCACTACATGCATAAAGTGGTTACTGAAAATAAAACAGTGACTAAATGAGAAAAAACTGAAGTACTGCCAAATGAAACACATAAGTAGTTACTACTGCGAAAACACACTAATTTAAATTTAGATAATGGCGTCATTTAACCATTAAAATCGTTAACTCAAAAATGGTCAATGGAAACCATAAGACAGCTCCTACTGTAGCTATTTTTATCACAAAGTGGACCGCCTCTGCCTTTGCATAAAGTGTCTAATACCTCATTACATCTTCTGTCAGTTTAAATATAGTTAAAATTCAGAAACTGATCAATTAACCGAGTTAAACAGACTCAGTCTGACCACTGCGCATATTGAGCCTGCGCATAAATTGCGCTACTTTACCCTCTTGAATACATTGCGGGGCTTTAGTTGATGGCGAACAATACACGTCATTTTCGTGCGCCAAAACATTGGGTCAGTTGTGTAACGTTCTGTAATGTGAATGTTTCAGCTGAGCATAATGCCCCTTTTACGTTTCTGTTCTTTTAACAACACATATTTGATAAAAAATGGATTATCATTAAAGTCGATGATTACAGGTAACCGTTGCATCCATCTTGACTTAGCTATATTTCCGGAGATGTGTTCAACAGTTACCTAGCTAGCTCTAGTTAACGTTAACACCTGAACTAGTGTAACTGGACTAGCGTCTATTGGTTTTGTCCTATCCGTGTTACAGCTTGTTCAAGGACAGCAGGCTACACAACCAGCGAGGATAAGAAGCCCCTCCGCAAGGCAAAGACGCCTCTGGGGAAGTTCGACAAGGATGATAAGGACACAAAAACTACAGACGCCTTTAAAAGTAGGCCACTGATGCACCATTATAAGTGTCCAGATGCGTTTACCGTTAATCTAGCTGCATGCCATGAGAGTGATTAGACCAGGGCTGCGCGATATGATGACGTAATATCATCATTATTGTGATAAACTCATGAGATATTGAAAGAAATAGATGGAAATGTATTTTCATCAGGATTTTGACTTAAAAAAAGAACCCAAATCAGTGCTGAGGTAGTTATCTGATCATACACCATGCCTACTCATGAAACCATGACACTGTAACAATCCTATACAAGATATTCCACAGGGTTTAGGGTGTAAGTTTTTTGTTTTCTTCCTTAAGTCATAGTATACATTTGTCAGTATACACTATCAGAGATTTCTATATCATAAATGGCAAAAGACTGAATTATTTCAGTGTGAAGGCTATCACGTGAATCCTCCGAGGCACATGAAGCCAGCTGACAGCATCTTTTCAAACTGCTGCCCATGCAATATCAGGGGGCACACTTGGAAAGCACTATCTGCCCACTTCCACATGCATGAGCTCAAAGATGCCCATGACTGTCTTGTTTCGCTGTGATTTATAGGGGAGAGAGTGTATGCCACCTCTCTTGGGCTCCAGGCAAGTTCACTCTCATGAAAAATGTTTAATGTGTCAAATACTCATAAGCCCATAACATAAATGATGATTAAAACTCATAACCATCAACTCAAAGTAAAAAAAAAAAAAATCTTTTGCTTGTAGTTTTATTTCTACAGCCATTTATAGATGAACGATTGAGTATTGCTTATATTGTGCAGTGAAGCATGGTCTATGATTTTGGAATCAAAACAGTAGAATTCACAACACATCATTATCAATGTTAATACATTTATTGAGTTTTTGTAGTTATCATTCTGTTTGACCGGTCACTTGAACAGATTTAATCAAAACCCTAGTAAATGAATGTTATTATAAATGTGTTCTGGGAGTGGAAAGTATAGAAACAAAAAAACTCTATGGTGCCAATAAATTGCCAGAAACTTTTGAAAATATTTTAAATAGTTTGATTAAATTGTTTGATTATGTTCATAAACTAAAACATTCACAATTACTCATTCAAGTACTACATGCACTGTTATCTGCTAATTTATTATTTTTTTAGTTATTTTCTTAAGAAGTCCAGTGACTTCTTGCAGAGAGCCAGACAGATTCTACTCTTCAATATCCTACATTTTCTGGCCAGAAAAGTGTACAAAACATATCAGGTGTACTACATCACATGGTTGTGGCGTATATGAGGCTGAGATTATTTCAGACCTGACACAGCACTGATTGTGAATTACTATTACAGGATTGTCAGGATGACTCACAAACAGCTGAGAGTCAGTAATTGTGTGTGTGTGTATACTGTATATATATATATATATATATATTTATTTATTTTTTTTTTTTAAATCCTGCCCATTGTAGCTCTAAATGAAAGGTTTTTGTTATCTTGTTTTTAAATACCACGCTACTTTGTTGCTGACCCTTTGTTAGTAAACCTGCACTGCATTTAGAATGTTTTCAACCACTTTCACCTTTTCCCCCATTTTGTTACATTACAGCCTTAGTCTAAATCAAAATCATTGTCAGGTTTTCACAATTCCTGCAATATTGCACAAGTATTCAGACCCTTTATTCAGTACTTTGTTGAAGCAGAATGACAGGCTTGAGGTTTTTTGGGGGTGTGTGAAGCTCAGGACACCTGGATTTGTGGATCTTTTCCCAATCCTATCCATAGAACCTCCTAAGCACTGGATAGGTAAAGTCAGTGTACTGCTATTTTATTTCAACTGCTGTGTGGTCTTGGCTTCATGTTTTGCCCCATTCGTATTTTCGAAGCTGAACCTTTGCCCCAATCTGTAGTACTTGGTGCTTTTCAACACATTTTCCTAAAAATGTCTCTACTTTGATCAGTTCATTTTTCCCTTGATTCTGACAAGCCTTCCGTTTGTCACTGATGAAAAACACAGCACATTACATTTGGGATGGGATTGACCTTGTAATGAGTAGTGCATAGTTTCCTCCAAATGTAATAGTCTTGTCTCTCATGCACTGAGAGTCCTTGAGGTTTTTTTTTTTTTTTTTTTTTGTCAAACTGAGCTGTGTGCCTTTTACTGAGGAATGGATTCCATCCTGGCAGCTCTATGTTAAAGGCCTGATTGGTGGAGTGATGTGGAGAAAAACTTTTGCTAGCTCTATTGTTTGATCCTTTTGGCTGGACAGTTAGCTCTAAGAAGAATATCAGTGGTTCTGAAAATCCAGTCCCTCCAGGATATTTGTGATCACACAAACGACTGTGAAATCAAGCAAAACTACTCAATATTCAGAAGAGTTTGTAATCGTTCAAAATTACCGCAGGTTTTCCGCACATTTGAGTCGTCATGCAACGTCATCACAACATAGATTCCGTCAAAGCCCTCTTTGATTCATATGTGTTGAATATGAGTAAAGCTAAAACGTCTCATTTACCAATAATCATCACTGCGAAAGATAATTTCACCAACACTAGTAGTTTTCTGCAAAATAGCACAGAAATCTATTAAAGTTGAATCTATTAAAGTTGAAGTTTTGACAAAAGCCGCAGCAAAATCAAACGTTTTTGGCCGCAAAAATAACGAAAAAAAAAATGCAGAGAAATCTAGTACTGACTGAACATCTGCCATTTCAGAATAATGGAAATCGCTGTATTTTTTTAAGGACCTGCAAAGCTGCAGAAAATGTTTGTTTCTCTTTGCCATAAATAATCTGTCTCAGAGTTCTGAGAGTTCCTGTGAACTTGTTTGTGGCCTGTGGCTTGTTTTTTTGTTTTGTTGCTGATTTTCACTGTCAGCTTCCAGGCGTCATGTTGACAAAGATTTCAAGATTAGGTTCAATCAGCTGTACTTATTAAATGTGAACTTTGATAAAGTTGCAGAAACTTCTCATGTATGATCAGTGCAAATGGTATGCATCTTTGCTCAATTTTCAATCATCTTAGTGAAGTGTCTGAACACACATGCCAGTGTGCTAGTTACTTTATTATTATTATTATTATTATTATTATTATTATTATTATTATTATTATAGTTTATGCATTTACAAAAGTTTTTTTTTTTAATTATGCATTATATTTGCAAGATTAATGAGAAAAAAACTATTGAATTCACTTTAGAATAAAGCAAAATCAGAGAAAACGGAAGAGGCCTGAACACTTCCTGAATGCACTGTAGTATTATTGTATCATTATACACAATGTATTGTGTAACATGAGATGACTAAATATGGTGAAGACATCTTTTCCCAGCCCTATGCAAAATAATGTGTAGAAACTTTTTGTGTAACAGAGATAAAGACTGTGAAGACTGAAAGACATAAATAATAACACACAGTATGTGAAATCTTATCCTGTTTCTTTACCTTACAGAATTTCCAGATGATGTGAATCCATACACAAAAGAAAAAGGCGGCCCGACAGGTCCTGAGCCAACACGATATGGAGACTGGGAGAGAAAGGGTCGCTGTATTGACTTTTAGGTGAATGTTAACATATACGCATCCCACTAAGTGTATTGCTATCATTGGATGCGTGTTGTTATGCAGACGAACAATGTAATACATTTTTGGGACGGTGACCAAATTTATTCATTATGGTAGATGCTGCATTTACTGGTGTAACTTCTGTACTAGCACTTGAATTACTGTTGTTTTATTTTTGTTCAAAAAAAGTATTTTTGCTTAAGAAGTGTGTGGACAAACCGATTGCATCAATGTAAAACATGAATGTCAGTAAAACCAAAATTGAAAATATACCTGAATAAAGCTGAATTACTTTGTCAATACATTTACATTTATTCATTTAGCAGAATGCTTTTATCCATAGCGACTTACAAATGAGAAAGATACAAGCAAAGTATAATATTTGTAAAATGTTCTTCCTTAAAAAAATTATTTAAATGTTAATTCCTTTACTTTTGCATGATTCTCTGTAATAGACTGATGTCCCAGTTATGGTGTGTACCCGCCCCAAATTATTCCCAGTATAGGCCCTGGGATTACTACTGTTCCAACCAGGATTAAAAAAAAGCAGTTTCTGAAGATGAGTGAATGGACTGTTGTCCTTTCTGAACCACAAAGAATTGAAAACTTCCTCACTGATCTCAGTTAATCCAAATATACAGTACAATATACAAAAGAACAAACAAATATGCAAACATGACATTTGGCACTGACACAGAACTCTTCATGAGCTGATGCAATATCACACAAGGTAAATATAAATGTAAATATAATTGTCTCAGAGTCCCTGTATTTTAATTAAGGTGCCTGTAGTGGACCTCATTCATCACCTATATTACTGAAAGCCAAATTTCCAGTATTTTTCTACTAACCAAAAATATTTTTTTTTACTTTCTTTGTTGGCAATATATTTGATGTTTATGTTTCTCTCTTAATCAAATACCGTACTTTCCGGACTATAGAGAGCACCTGAATATAAGCCACATCCACTAAATTTGAAAAGAAAAAAAAATTGCGCATATATAGGCCGCACCTGTCTATAAGCCGCAGGTCTCCACGTTGTAACACGAGACATTTACACAGAAAGATTTTACACAAAGAGTCTTTTTTACTTTTAAATGCTTTATTCCGAACAGTGCCGGTAACACGGCTGATTAATAAAAAAAATACAGTTGCCTATCAGGAATAGTCATTGATCAATCTTCATCTTCCTCCTGCGCATTAAAACCACTAAAGTCTTCTTCAGTGTTGGAATTGAACAGCCTCAGAATTACTTCATCACACTTCCTCAATCTCTCTTTTGTTGTCGCTCTCAATGTCACTTACGTCTTGAGGCAAATTCGCCCTCGAGCTTGTGCTGTCCTCTTCATCAGTCCAGCCTTTCGGAACCCGTTGGTGATGGTAGATTTTTTGACACTGCTCCACGCTGTTAGGATCCAATGGCAGACTCGAGCAAAAGTTGCTCTTCACATGCAGCCAGTTTTGGTAAATGATTTCTCGCCTTTAACTTGAAAGCTGCATTATATGCATTTGTTCGTGTGTTTTCCATGATGAGGGTGTGAGCATGAAACGCAAAATGACTGATCTGAAGAATTTAGTGTGAGTGCGTTTGATTTAATTCGAACAGTTTCATTGGTCCACTGTGACCTGTTCGGTAATTTAATTGGTCCGATGTGATGAGGCTAAATGTTTTGGCTGCATGAAGCTCTTTAGCCCGTAAAAACCCATAAATTAGCCGCATCGTTGTTTAAGCCGCAGTGTTCAAAGCGTGTGAAAAAAGTAGCGGCTTATACACTGGAAAATATGGGTAAATTCCTGTTCTCTTTACGTATTCCACAATCACAATGAGTACACTATATGTACAGCATAGTATCAGTATCAGTGAAGTCTGCTTACTTGACGCAAGTAAGCAGACGTCCCAAAATTACATTTTACCATTTTCTTCTTGGCAGAATCTCAAAATTCATCATGATAATTCACCAGTCCTCCTTACCTCCTTTTTTTTTTCATATTATAGAACCCCAATTCCAAAAAAAAAGTTGGGACGCTGTGTAAAATGTAAATAAAAACAGAATGCAATGATTTGAAAATCTAATACACCCATATGTTATTCACAATAGAACATAGAATACATATCAAATGTTTAAACTAAGTAAACGTACCATTTTAAGAAAGAAAAGATGTAATTTTGAATTTGATGGCCGCAACACGTCTCAAAAAGTTTTGATGGGGTCAATAAAAGGTTAGAAAAGTAAGTGTTACTGAAAATAAATAGCTGGAAGTTAATTGGCAGCATGTCAGTAACATGACTGGGGCCATGTGTGTGCGGAGTTTGCATGTTCTCCCCGTGTGTCGGGGGTTTCCTCCGGGTACTCCGGTTT
>JAFFST010049717.1:278343-291158 GCA_022414735.1 Noturus placidus
TTCCCCGTGACCCTGATAAAGGAGTAAGCGGTTGAAGATGGATGGATGGATGGATGGGTTAAAAATGTTATTTTATTTTAGATTAAATATTTGAGGTAATTTCCTCATTTTAATCCACATCAGTCTATCAACACAGTCATTTCAAAAGTTACACTAGCAGGACTAGATACAATACTCCTTTGAAAAATAGCCCGAATACATGGATTATTCTTCTTAATGAGAAAAGGAACAAATTCAACCAACTAAACTTTTTCAAAACCATTTTCATCCCACCACATTCTTTAGGAATCACCATCATCCTTACTAGTTTCTTTACGTCAGAACGAACTACCAATCACTGAGAAGCATACATGATGACGTAAAACAATTTTAATATTTCTTGTAGATATTATGTAATCAACCCTTGTTACATATTTAGGTAAAATCTTTTCGTGAAACACAAGACAACAAACCGAATTGTTTAGAACGAGTTCTACGCTGTAAAAAAAAAAAAAAAAAAAAACAAAACAAAAAAAACAACCTGACATTCATTCATAGGACGAACATTTCCGCTTCCGGGTTGCCGATTCCATCTGCCATATTCCACTGATTCTAGACACCCCGCGCTTCACAGCTGGAAATCGGGTCTGTTTAAACGTGGTTCATTTTTCTCTCGCCAGGGGATGGTCTTCCATTCAGTGTCGATAAATTAGACCGAGAGAGAGAAAGATATCCTGCGGAAAGGTTGCGGATTGTGAAACGAAACGTTAGGAAGAAAGCAGGGAGAAAATGACGACGCGCTCGGAGAGGGAGAAGGCTCAGAAACTGAATGAGCAGCATCAGGCCATCCTGTCCAAAATGCTCCGGGAGGATGACAACAAATACTGCGCCGACTGCGAGGCTAAAGGTGAGTGCTTCCGAGGGGGAAAGCAGCGAGATCTTCCCCAACACCCACACGGATATCCTTCCGCATTTCTAGGAATGCCTCTCGAGTTTATTCCGAGGCGATAGTAGTCACTGACACGGTTTAAACCTCTATACTAAACCATGCCACATACTGTTCACATAGTATCAGTAGAGTATGCGGCTTTGAGCCATTCACAGCCGGGTCTGTGTAATAATACAATCGCGACGCTACACTTGTAGCTGTCATTGATCCTGCGCTGTTCCGGCTAACTGCGGAGAGCCTACACGATCTCATGGAGAGGAACTTCCGGTGCACCCTTCAACAAACAGCTCTTATTATTTTAACATGACGTGTCCGTAAGTCATTGTTTCTCTGTCATCACAGGTAAATGAACTGGCGGTGGATTTAAAGTTTAAATAAATAAATAAATAAATAAATAAATAAATAAAATCCCAGAAGTAATGCGTCATCATTGCGTAAGCGAGGTTTACTACGTCATCTCGTCTCACTGTGACCTGATGGGTGAATTAGAACTGAAGAAAAGCCTAGGAACTGGTAATGTGTGTGGAAAATCAGTAGTGGTCTGATGTCAGTGTTTGGGATCTTCTGTGCACTGCTGGGTTATTTAAAGGGAGCGTAAGATGAGCCTGTGATGCGCCTTTACGCCTGTGCTTCAGCTCTGAGATCTTGATAGATCTTGGGTATCATGGGATTTCATGAATATTTCAATATGGAACATGGATTAGTTGTGGTTTTATTGTGTGAGTGTGTGTGGTTAAAAAAAAATAAAGTATACTCATTTCTGTGTTTCATTGCGTGGTTTGTGGTCGGTTTTGGGACACCAAGGAGCAAGACCTAGTGCTTATTATTGTTTATTATTATTATTATTATTATTATTATTATTATTAATAACACATCATGTGTGGCTTTCATACTGCACATTCACAAGGCAGATAGTCTCGAACCTAACGAGGAAATCCACCCTGAACTACACGCATTCAGCATTATGATCTTCAAAGACCCCAAGATGTTAAAGTCCCCATGAAATCTAAACGGAAGTTTTGTACCTTTTAGTATTAATAATCATTTGCCTCCAGGTTCTCTATAAGCGAGTGTGCTTCAAAAACAGTGATCACATTTAGAAGATGTATGCATTCAAGACATACAGTCTCGCTCTCTCTCGCTCTCTCTGTCTCTGTCTCTCTCTCTCTCTCTCTCTCTCTCCCGCCGTTACAGGCGAACAGTTTTGCTGACATTATTCTGCACTTCAGCTTGTCATCAGAGTTTCTGCCCAGTCAAATGCGCTCTAGAATCGGGAATGTCTCTCCTGCAATGTTATAAACATCGCCTTGCTAAAGTTGGCATTGTTGAGGAATCTCCTCAGCAAACATGGGTCTTTGGCTGTTCGAGCCCATGCGTTTTTATTAAGTTTTCCCCATCTGAAAGTCGGTTAAGTATGTAATGGCTTGAATTCATTCACTTTATCGTTCTGGCTCACATGCGTTGTGCTAACAGTCAAGCACGGCTTAGCTGTTTAACAATTGGGAAGAGCCACTTGATATATCCCGCCCTGACTTCCTGTTTCAATAGAAATTACTTCAAAATATTGAAGAACGCTGCTCGTTTCAAGGCACTTCACAGGGACTTTAACTGATTCCTACATGTGCCGTTTTGATAGTGGTGTAGTGGTTGCTTTGTGTCTATCTAAAGAGAATGGTGCAGCACAGCTTTAGTCCTTTAGTCTGTACACTCTGCTCAAATACATTAGCATCCAACTTTAATGCTAATACTCTGAGTCCAATGTTTATCTCCACTACTTCTATGTTGTATTTCGTATTAATATGACGGTGAGAAAATAAGCTCTGTCCTCCTTTGACATCAGAGAATTAAACCAATGCTAACTTTTAAGGAAGATACAGCACCAACCCTCAAAGCACCAGCACATCACAGACATTTCACTATAAACATAGTTAACGTGTTCCTGGATGGAGTTTTAGTTCAAGTTCTGTGGATGCGATGAAGACTTGAACTGACGTGTTATCGTATACGTTCAGAGTCCGAGACAATGAAAAATACACAGTCACTTCATTACTTGCTAATACTTCCTCTTCATGTGTTGCCTATTTTCATATCATAACATCTGTTCATAACTCCTCATCTGTTGTAAGGAGCTTATCTGTTAATTCACACTCTCAGGCTTTAGAGTTTGGATATTGTGTACAGGCTCCTCTGTGAAAGCTTTTTTGGTGTTTCGGTGAATTGCCAGGCTGATAGTGTTGCAGTGGCACGGTCGTTATAACTCTCGTAATCTCTTTAGGTATTCAGAACATTCTTGGCTGATAATTCTTAATGCAACCGTTCAGATATCTCACTTTTCCATACGGTCCACAATCATCAGGAGCAGTGTTTGAGGTGTTACATTCACATTTCTTCATTTAGCAGATGCTTTTATCCAAAGCGACTTACAAATGAGAAAATACAAGCAAAATGAGAAAATACAAGCAAATTTTCTCGTCAAGTTCATCGAAGAACTTGGAAAATTCGGTTTAGTCAGCTGCAATAACATCAATCATAGTGTATACGTTGATGTGCGTCCATTATTGCAACAGTTGTTGGTGTTTACTAGGGATGCACAGATGTATTTGCTGATACCGATTATAGACACCTCTAGGTTAGTTTAGAAACAGACGCTGATCAGGGCTGATTATACCCTGTCAATCAAAAGAGGGCGGGAAAACACTGATTTCGTGCTGTGTGTAAAGATGATGCAGTTTGTAATGTCTGTAAGCTCTACACTGCTAAAATCTTACACGGGACGCTGCAGCAGTGAAACGGGAGTTTCGCCGTCGAGTCAAAATATATATTTATATTGTTTTGCCGTGCTGCTCGAGCTGAATTAATGTGCCAGTAAACTGTTGAAAGATTTAAAGGAAGATGAGTTGTATGCACAGAAAAATGTATTTGTAGAGCAGTATATTTCATATCCAGTTAATGTTGATATATAAAAATGTTTGTATTATATATTACCAGTCTGATGTCAGTGATGAAGTAGAAATGCTTTTGTTTGTGATGAGTGAATGTGAAGACTAACAGGAGGCTTTTTTTTTTTTAGAATTCAGTCAATTAATTCTGTTAATATGAATTAATAACATTCAATAAGTTAAGAAATCTTACTTTAATCTTCAGAATTTAGTTAATGTGTTAATGTTAATTTGAGTAATGTGATTTCTGATTGAGACCAGTTGCTGTGAAACAACTTGTTGAAATGGAGAGAATAAAGTTCGAATATCACTCTGAATAATCAGGTATCGGTATCAGCTGAAATTTGGTGTCTGTGAATCTCTTGGGTTTACTATTAATATTAGGGTCATGTTTTAAATTGCTCCAGAGAACTACTTCCTATTCTCACAGGTCATTTTCTTATGTGAATTATTTCTGCACATGAAGATAGTTAAGTCTGACTAGTGACTATTTCAACTGATATTTTTATCAGTGTTCTCACATAGCATTGCAGCCTTATATTGAAAATATTTCAGCTTTGGTGCATGCTGTTTAATATGCATTATGTTTAATTATTCATAATAATGTTCAATAAGAAGTATGCTTTATTTTCATTCTCTGGTTGTTGAACTAGGTAACTATACGAATAAAAACTGAATAACCCAGACATAACACATGTTTGTCCTGAGTGCCCGGGTCAGTGGCTGGTGTCGTACTGCGACAAACATAAAAAATGTTGTGTTTAAAATAGAGGAAGACTGCAGTCTCAATCCTGTGCCATTTCAAACACGTATTTGGCTTTTTGGTCTTGGGTGTGTGTTCTTGTATTGTGTTTTTATTTGTTGATGGAGTAAGAGGTTTCCTCAGTTTACCTACTCTGTCCCTACCTTCTAGATCTGGTTTCTGTCTCACCCAGTTTCCAACTTGACACAAATGAGCTCTCTGGTATCTGTAGCACAGACATGCCTCACTGCTTATATTGTCTTGTTCTGTCCTTCCTGTATATGTTCTGAACTGTGTAATAGTGCTCAGTGGCTGCACTGTAGTGACATTAGACCTTCTGTGTGCTTTTTAGACCTGAAGGAGTAATTGCAGTATTTTCAGTCCTGAAATGTGTGGTGGGTAGGCATTAATCTCTCTCTCTCGCACGCTCTCTCTCTCTCTCTCTCTCTCAATCTAGCAGTTAGCATATCATGTGTAAACAGCCGAGATGAGGCTGTTTGTGTGCTGCGCTGATTATTACTGTTTAATATGAAGGTCAGGATGATGCGTTGCTGTCTGCCAGATAAAGGATAAAGGAAGGGTGGTACTGTGTTGGGTGGAGTGCATGCCATGTGTTTCATGTTTGCAAGCTAACTCAATGTTCAGCCAGATATAACCGAGTATTGACGATCCACAGGGTTTCTACCCAGCCAGCATTCTTGCACTCTTGCCTCTGGCTTCTCCCTGTTGTACACACTTGTTTGCTCTGGTTTTGCTTTGTCTTTTTGGGTGCTGGAGGTGCTTTTGAAGTTGTGTGTTTGCGCTTGTCCCAAGTTACATCACTGATGAGCTTTGCTTTAGGCTTACATTCCTCATGCAATTCCTGTTGCCTAGCAATTAGCATAAACCCTGTGGCACTATGCATAAACCCAGGGCAGATGCGTTCATGCTGTAAGGTACTGACTGATTTCACCTTAGAAAGAACCATCTCGCCGAACACCACCAGTCTAAATGCTACTTAATGCTAATGCTAACCAGGATTCAGTAATGCAGTGGTTCCCAAACTTTTCCAGGGCAAGGCCCCCCAAATGGCATTAACATTTGACCGAGGCCCCCCTTTGGCAAGATGTCTTAAAAACACATTAAAAAATACAGACCTCTGAATATATCACCCTTTTTTATTAATAATTACATCTTACATATTTACATTACATTAGAAATTGTGTGTGTGTAATTGTCTGAGAGTGAGAATTTATTTTTCACACCATATTGTTGAAGCCCCCCTGGCGGCCCCTGGCGGCCCCCACTTTGAAAACCACTGCAGTAATGAATCGTACCTTATCCATGAGGATGATTTTTGGATTCTTCAGTTAATGAAACATAATTGGATGTGCGTTATTGGTGATCTTGTTTGTTTTTCACCATTGTGAAGTGACGTCACTGACGGGGGTTTCCTTAGTGATATCACAGACCCAAATAATCCATAATGAAATTCGCCGTCAATTATTTTAATTATCGATTTTGTCATTGGTTGTTGCAGCCCTATTCAATGTCACATATTTCATCTATTGAAATCCCTGCATATGTAAATTGTCCACGGAGTAGTACTGTAGGAATGAGCACAACATTAGGAATAAATAATTGAATTTTTTAAACGAACTTGGGGGGGAGGACATAAAATTGTGAATGTTGGTTTGCTTACTAGCAAACACAGCTAGTTTTAGGATTTACACACAGCGGTTAGAGTAACGTTAGTTCACTTACTAGCAAACAGGAAATCTTTAAAGATTAAGAATTTAGAAGACTCTATGATTACCTTCTGTTTCTAAGCCTAATGAGTACATTTTGGAGAGTAAATGGTAACCACTTTTTAGACCGAGTGTGTTGGACACAAGTTTTTATCCAGTTAATTTTATGATCATTCAGTGAAAGTTAAAATATCAATATAGGGACCTAAAGCAGATTTTCTTTTCACGTAAATGATATGAGTTTCAGTGTAACCATGAGTATGTTCAAATCCACATACTGCTGTGTGTCAGAATAGTACAACACTACAGTACAGTAGTATGTGGCGGTACTATTTTAGCATTCTGCTTTGGTGAGGAAGTATGTGGATGAGGATGTAGCCAGAGATGGTGTCTAATTTACATGTGCCCTTTTGAGAATATATGCATAGCACTATTAGATGAAAGCAAAGATTTGCTTGCTCGTTTTTATAGGGAAACCTGAAGGTTTCTTTGTTTTCTTTTCTTTTTAAACACTGTGAGACCTGAATTCACTGCATGTGGGTCTTTGAATACATTCAGCTTTGACATGGATTGCATTCAGAGTATGTACTCGACCTGGAAATGCCTGGCATTCCCTCATCCTCTTTGCTATAGAGCACTTCTACCATTCCTGTACAATGTGCACACACTGGTAATGACTAGTCAACAGGTTCCTGCCTTAAGTGGATGGAACAGAGAGCAGACACGATTGCTCAGCCTGAAGGATTTCTTTGAAGAGCTGAACATTTGACAGCTTTCACATTTCTGGCCGCACTTTTTTTTAAAGATCAGTGAAAGCAGCTCTTCGTTGTTTTGATTAATAACACTAAGCAAATATGACACATTTGCTAGGGATTGTTTTTTTAAAAAAAGGTGTTTTTCTGCTGTTTGTGGTTGAATATATTCATTACAACTGGCAATTCAGAGTGAACTGTTGACAGAGTTGCAGGACAACTTTCTGCTTTTAAAATTAACGCAGTGAATAAACTTTACCCCAGTGGTGGAAAAGCCAGTTCACTGGAGGGAAGTGCATTTTGCTCCAATTACTGATTATTTTGCTTCATGTAACTTTATCCAGTTGAACTTTTGTGCGCCAATAGAAAACAAAACGGCGAGATTGTGGTTTCTGGTGTGTAAAAACGCAGGATAGAATATCAATCCATCCATTTTCTGTACCGATTATCTTACACATGGCTGCGGGACGCCTGGGGCCTATCTACACCTTAACCAAATATATGCGTATGGTTAACAGGATGCTGTGTCTGTAATCCCAGAATTATGAGGAGCGTGCGAGTCCTGTCGGAGACCCTGTTTACACTCGTGTGTCTGTGTGTATCAATATAACAATGCAGACATGAAGGCAACCAAGACGCATTTAAAACAGACTTTAGCACACTCCTTTCAGGAAGTCAGATGTATTTTGTTATAGACAGACAAAATTCTTCCCAAAAAATTACATTAAAGTGGTTCAAATACCGGTCAACTATTCAAATACAGAAAGCATGACTTGTTATGCACCTTATACACCATGTCTGGGATGATTCTGTATCATCTCCATATACAGATACATGTCAAAACATTTCTAGATTAGTTACACAGAGTGAAATGTTTCAATTCTTTTTTTTTGTTTTAATCTCGATTTACGGCTTACAGCTCATAGAAATCAAAAATCCAGTATCTCAAAATATTAGCATAAAGAATTTATAATACAGAAATTTCAACCTTCTGAAAAGTATGTTAATTTATTCACTCAATACTACTGTAGGTCGGGGCTCCTTTTGCACGAATTACAGCATCAATGCGGCATGGCATAGAAGAGTCCAAATCTTTCTTCGTTTTTGTTTAATTTTTAAATTTTGTTTAATGAATCGAATCGAATCATGACCTGAGTACATTCCTAATAACTAGGGATGAGTATTCAGTCCACAGCTCTTTATCACAGAATTAAACATGCACCTGCGAATCTCTACATTTAAGGAGAAAATCACAGGTTAATAATGCGTACACGGCATATCAGTGAATGTGTACGGGAACAATTTTTCAAGGTTCTTACTAGGGCATTTATTTCCGTGGTGCTGGGGTTATAATTAGAGTAATTTGGTCATAATTTTGAACAAGCATTAGTGGGTTTAAGCCTCAGCCTGGTGGGGGGGGGGGGATGGGAGGGTAGCAGTGTATGCACTTATACTGTTATTTAACAGTTGGGGAGAGTTGAGGTACATTGTGTTCTACTGCCTGTCTATAATCATCGGTCTTCCATCAGCAAAGCAACACACACACACACACACACATATTCCAGCTGCAGATGGGGAAATGGATTATAAAGGAGAAAGTGTCATCCTGTGTGGTATTTTTATTTATTTTTATTTTTATTTTTTTTTGCTGTGAACATTGGGTATCTGCGAAAAAGCTGACATGGCTAAAGTCAAGCCTCTTTTTCACTGTAGGGCCCAATGCTTCTGAGGAAGCAGAGTTTTCACATTACAGTTAAGCACGTGATGCTTTGCATGTTTTATTTTTGCCATGGTTTTAGTACTGAGCATGACAAATCTATGCAGGTGAGCTGGCCAGGGGCGTTAGCTGGACTGTTAATCATCCAGGGCTGAGCCCAGATTCTTCTCCATCAAAAATCCTTTTTAAAAATAATTTAAATGGACGGTTTCCATCTATTTTTGGAATGTGAGTGCTTAAATTATTGCTTAAAAATGTGACTAATAGTTGGATTTATCATAAAACTTGCCTCAGGTGTTATCACTGTGTGCAGATCTACCAGACCGATAAAATATCAAACTTTTTGGCTAGCTAACACGAGACTAGTCTAGTTTGGTGACGATAACCAAGGAGAGGCACAACTAAGCTATTACTGTATGGGTTTAGATGTTACATTGCCATGCAGAGTACTTTCGCTGTCCTTATGCTCTGCTCTTATCATGTTCATATAACTTCTAACTCCTATAGACACTCGCACACCTAGTATTCCTGCCCCAGAGTGAGAGGATGTTAGTGGTTCAGTTTCAACCCCTGTACTGGTACAAAAAAAGTGTATATCCATTTTCCCCCCTCACACTAACTCACTGTGTGAGCTAGTGTTTTGCAGAACGGAGACCTGTTAGCCAATACGACACGAGTATTTCTACGTATTTTCCTGTAAATAAGGGGGCAGTGGTAGCTCCATGGTTAAGACGTTAAGTGGTTAAGGGCATCTGCCAAATGCCGTAAATGTAAAACGAGGTCTGATTGGTCTTGCCTCTGTTACTGTGGATAAAATGCAATGCTCCGTTCAGTGAACATACAATATGACAACACCGTCATCTTCTTTTACTGACGTCCGATGAAGTAGTGACAAATCGCTCCAAGTGGAGTATTTACCCCCCGCCCGGGGATGGCTTGATGAAGGTGTTCACCCTTTCTCTTTCTGTATGTTGTGCAAATGGAGGAACTTGATGCTAATTAAAGTAACATAAAATTCAAGTGCAATTAGAAGGAAAATAATTAAAAAGTGACACTATGTTCTTTGCAGTAAACCATCTGGTTTTTACTGTGAGATGTGACGCGGATCATTTAGCCATTCAAATGAAAACTGCTTCAAAAGTAAGCCAACATTTTACCAGACCTTTAAAATGAATCGTGCTAATTGCCTTACGAATAGTCAGGAACAGGACAAGTGCACGACAACGTCCTGTTTTATCATTATGGTAGTTTGGTACATGGTAAAAGTCATAAAATGACTCAACAAATCCGATGAATATTAGTGCCTAAGCAAACATGATCACTTTGCTTTCAGCTGAAGCGTAAAATCACGCACTGCACCTGAGCTCACGTTGGTTGGTAAAAGTTGGCGAATATGCAGTCACCTGCATACAGCACAGTACATCCTGTACTTCAGTTTAAAAAGATGCAATGTGGCAAAATAAAGAAAAAACTAACAATGTGTCTCAGTGAGGTGTTGGGCCCCCACAAGCTGTCAGAAAATGTCTCTGTATGTAAGAAACGTACTGGAGGGCTGAGCACCATTCCTCCAAAAATATATTCCCTTGGTTGGTGTTTTGATGATGGTGGTGGAGAGTGCTGTCTAACACGTTACTCCAGAACCTCCAGTTGAGATCTGGTGCTGCAAAAGTTCTAGCATATGATTTACATCATTTACATACTCCAACCATTCAGTGAGTCCTCACACCCTGTGGCTGGGGGCGGGGTCACCTGGAGGAGACCACTCTCATCAGGATAGAAATGTTTAATCATGGACTAAAGGTGATGAGTCAGAAGAACTTTGTATTGATTTGGAGTGATCCTTGAAGTGCATCTAAATCTTGCAAAATACTTCTCCCTCAGTTCAATGCACACATTGTGTCATATTTACGTTTAAATTTGTGGCATTTGGCATACGCCCTTATTCAGAACGATTTATGTTCATCTCATTTTATATAACTGAGCAGTTGAGGGTTAAGGGCCTTACTCAAGGGCCCAGCATTGGGATTTGAACTCAAGAACGTCCGATCAGAAGTCTAACGTCTTAACTGAGCCGTCGATGCTGCCTCCTCTGAACCGCCACCACTGCCTCCACTGAGCCACCAATGAGCTACCACTGAGTCGCTACTACAATAGATGAGAAGAAACATTAGAACAGTCAATACTCCGAACATACAGGTTTGAGAAATTAGCCTGAGGGAACCAAAATTCTCACACACCGCTATACCGCGCTGGACATGAAAGAACACACACAGAGTAGAGATTTACATGTGTGGTAGCTCAGTGGTGGTTAATAGCTTAAAATCACACAGCCTTTGTAGCCGCCACTTCAGTATGTCTGGTGAAAGTGATTCTTTTGAAGGTAAATAGCTGCCCATTGCAAAGATGCTTGAACTGTTTTGCAGCTTTAGCATCATGCCTTTTAATGTAAATCCCTACTCTGTGTGTTCTTTCATGTCCGGCCCGGAATAGCGTGCCTTGAGAATTTTTGTTCCCTCAGACTCATTTCTCAAACCTGTATGTTCTGAGTACTGACACTTCTAATTTTTCTTCTCGTCTGTTTCAAAAGGCTTCCTCTTGTCCTTCATTATTTTGGAGTGAGTGAAAAGATGTTTCCAGTAAACATGCTTATATTGGCGTGTACGGATCTTCGCGCTCAGTCAGGGCGGCTGTGGCTCAGTGGGTAGAGCGGGTTGTCCACTAATCCACTAACCGTGGGGTTGGCGGTTCGAATCCCGGCCCGGGTGATCCCATGCCGAAGTGTCCTTGGGCAAGACACTGAACCCTAAGTTGCCCCCAATGGCAAGCTGGCAGCTCTGCTACCATTGGTGTGTGAATTTGCTCTCATTAGTAAGTTGCTTGTAAAATGTAAAAATGATATTCCTGTAAAGCTGCTTTGAGACAATGTACCATTGTAAAAAAGCGCTATACAAATTGATAATTATTATTAAAATTATTATCTTATTAGACTGGTGGATGTGTTTTGGTTTAGATGTGTTACAAGTGACATCTTTTTAATGTAAAATAAATGAGATACAATGTGGATGAAATGCTATAATGTGGTTTCCTGCTGATATTGAAGTGTGCAATATGGGAATACATCATATTAGATCTGCATGCAACTTGTATATGATTGCACAACCATCTACAAAGTTAGAAACATATGCTAGACTTGATGTATGCCTGGATTTCATTAGAAAGCTTTGCCAGTGTATTTAAAAAAAAAAACAAGAAACTGGTTGTAAATAAAATATTTCACGTTATGTCAGTTTCCTGAAGTTTCAGCAGATTTGGTTCATGGTTTTCTTGACAAAACAGATGGTTAAATGCTTTCAGTTTTGCTTTCAAAACTAAAAGCTGTGTTTGTGTCTGCCTCTGCAGTTTCCATTACTCCTTCAGAGTATAAGCTATTCAATGTGAAGGCAGCACATAATGAGATCACATACTGTTTCGGGTACTAAAGCCAGTGTTGTTTTACAGAGACTCTATCGTGGCACTGTGTTGGAAGCTTGCTTGGTATTTTAGAGAACCAGCTCAATTAGGATCGGTGCAGATTTGTTGGTCAATCACTCGCATGAGTTTGTGGTTTAGGCTGCACATTTGATGACTGACTTTTCAATTCCACTTCGGAGGCCAATAACGTGCTAACAGTTAATTCAATATTGCTCTGCTTATTGTGTCTGTGGAAGAACATTCACATTGCCAGGTTCTGTTTGGTTACATGGGTTGTACTCTTGTTTAGAGAAATGTGGAACTCGAGAAATGAATGTCAGCCGTCGGAATGTGACTGCTTCATGAACGTTCAATCAGGTCTGAGCAGTGATGTACAACATTTACATTTATTCATTTAGCAGACGCTTTTATCCAAAGCGATTTACAAATGAGACTTACACACTCGCACACCAATGGTAGCAGAGCTGCCATGCAAGGCGCTAGCTTGCCATCGGGGGCAACTTAGGGTTCAGTGTCTTGCCCAAGGACACTTCGGCATG
>JAFFST010049717.1:294601-304681 GCA_022414735.1 Noturus placidus
CAACCCCCCCCCCCCCGCCTTTTTTATAAAATGCATTAACCTTTAAGCAGTCCAGCTCCCATTGATGTAACGGTCAAAAGAACATTAGGAAAGACTGAATGTTTATGAATGTTATTCTATTTCAGAGTATTTCCTCACAATAATCTGTTCAATGGATAATATAGTTTCTTGTTGGCATCACCACTAGGAGGCAGCAGAGGACTACCACAGTTAAATACAGTGACCCTGGTATTGTTTAACATGTCTTTTGTTGTGTTGCCCTGGCAATTGTCATCTGAGGGGACTCTCTGACACTGTCAGGAGTGTTTACAATATCAACTCAAGTGTGGCTTGTTAAATGGGCCCTTGAAAGACATAGGGGTCGAGTGAATATCTCTCTATATTTCATGAGCAGCAGGCAATGCAATTTAATGTATATGTCTGTAAAAGGGCATCATCCTTCTTTGGTGCAGTTTTTGTAGGTACTAACCACTGCATATGGGGAACATCACACAAGACCTTCTGTTTTGGTGACCTAGTGTCTAGCTATTACAATTTGGTCGTGTCAAAGTCACTCGGATCCTTACGCGTGCCCATTTTTTCCGCTTCGAACACATCAACTTTGAGAACTGACTGTTCACTTACAGCCTAATTTAACCTACCCCTTCACAGGTTGACAGGTTCTGTTGTAAGGAAATAATCAATGTCAATCACGTCACCTGTCAGTGGTTTTAATGTTCTGGCTGATCCGTCTCTGTGTGTCTGTACGTGTATGTTTCCAGTTTGTCACTCATGCTTTATTAACAAGTTACCAAGTGCATGTTTCTTTACCACCAACTACTGTCTAGCTTGGGTTAATGGTATTGTGTTATTTTTTGTGTGGTGTCTAGGGCTGCACGATTAAGGCCAAAATGATAATCCTGATTTATTTTGATCAATATTGAGATCTCGATTATTTCTCAAGATTATTCATTGACTTTAGGGACAACATATTTTTATTATCCTTTCACATTTAAATAAACAGACCACTGCTTTCACCTCCCTGTTGTGCTACATTCCTGCTAATGTACAAATCTTTGCATCAAATTAGACTCATCCCATCATCACGGAGAAGCAACATTTTAATTAAATTGTAGACAATATATAAGTAAAAAGTGAAAATAAAAATGCCATCAACCAAATGAAAATATACATCAAATATAACAATATGCAACTAAATGAAAACAATTCAGGTGAAGGGAGAAAAGGCAATAACAGTGTTTACAGGAGGAAAGATGCAAAACAATTACTTTTAGGAGATTACAAAAATTTAGGAGCAAAGTTTAAGTTTAGTGGTTTTTTTTATTTTTATTTATTATTTATTTTTTATAGAGATGGTAGCATTAATGTGCCACAATATAACACAAGTAGGCATGAGAACTTGAGCTTGTCCATTATGACAGAATTTAGGAACAAAGTGCGTGATCAATAAAAGTTACTCGTCATCATAATAGCTTCTCTTTTTTTTTCTTTTCTTTTTTCTTTTCTCATAACAATTTTTATTGATTCTCATACACTTTACAGAGTACAACAAAATATATCAATACAGAATCAACATTTTTTTACACCGATAACAGCCCCTCCCACCCCACACAGGAAAGTTTACCTATGATTCATTTACTTATGATTCATGTACATGTGATTCAATTACATATGATTCATTTTCATGAATCCATACAGAATCCCAGTAACATGCCCCCCATTAAGAATTATATATAATTCATTTATATGTAATTTTACATGTGGTTCATGTACACACTTCATTATCATACCCCCCACCCCACATCACCTCGGCACATGATGGCTACACTAACTATTGCTGGTTGTATAGATATTATAAAACCCAACAACAAGCTTCTGTGCAGTATTAACACACTTGTTTGGTTGACTGAGGAGATGAAAAACAGTGTGAAAGTAATATATAGATATAAATAAATATGTTGTCACAGTCGCACAAAGTACTTCTGTTGCAAATGCGAGTGAAATGGTCGCTCTGTAGAGCCCTGAGTATATCTGCAATGTTTTTCCTGTTCAATGTGATTATGTTTAATGTCCGACAACCTCTGTAGTGCCATTTAGTATCGTGCTAATGTCATGATTTCCCTTCGCGCAAGCGCTGGAGCTCACAGAGCAGTTGTCAGCTCGAGTGCTGAAATGCTAACTCCGTTTATGATTTTTGGCACTACAAAATAACGTCATCCTTGCGCCGCCCTATTGATTGGCTGTAAGTGTAGGAACACTTAATTTGAGTGGAGAAAACAGCGGCGTGTTCTGTGAGTGGACGAGGAATTTTAAACGGCAATATCGCAATCGATCATGTTCATTTAATCGTGGGCAGTCAAAATCGTAATAGCGATCGATATCCGATTAATTGTGCAGCCCTAGTAGTGTTGGAAGAAACTGATATTCATGAATCTAATGATTAATCTAAATAACTATTCACTAGAAAACAAAATGCTTCCAGTGTGTTTGCTATCAAGGGGAAGTGTGTTTCTCTGAACTCAAATCTATTTTCTGCAACTAGCTACTCGTGGGAAGTAGGTGATGGGGAAGTATACGAGTGCATGGTGAAAACTGAAATGACTGAAATAGGCATGAATATGAATAACAGGGGCAGTCCTCCAGCTCACAGTTTCCTCGTCTCTCCCTTCTGCCCTTTTGCTTTAGCTCATCAGTAAGTGCAGTATGGGTCTGAGGCTGTTTTCTGTCTGAGGCTTGAGAGGGACACAGGATCACATCTCTCTGCTGCATAATTTGCTTTTATTGACCTGTCTTTCTGAGTGAGCTGCCTCAGGCTAAACTCTTTACTTCCTCCCTTCTCTCTGTCTGCTCAAAGTTCTCTGTATAATAGGATCAGTCTGATGTATATGCCATTTGCTTTTTATTGCATCGTCACTCATCAGTGTAGTGTTTTTGTTTTCTATTTTTCCCTTAATATTCTGCATGCCAGTTTGGGCCTAATGTTCCCATTTCGAAACGTTCTTTTATATCAAAGTTTATTTAAATGTGAAATTCTGTTCCTGTAAAAACATCCTTGCAGTGCATCTGTGCTTTCACATATTCTGTTGGTTAACTTTAGTGCAATAAAACTATTTACAGTGAATTTTATGGTGAAGGTTTAATTTAAAAAAAATCCAATACGTGGTGTAGTTACGAGTCCATTCTGAACACTTTTTTAACACTGGCAAATTGCATTTCGCAAAATGGAATTTTAAGAGAAGACTGCAATTGCTTTTTAAAGCTGAATTTAAAGCATTTAAATGGGGGGGGGGGAGATCTGATTTCGGTTATCCAGAATAAATCATAATAATAAACGTTTGAACATTTACGACGCTTATGGCCAGTACAATACAGGAATAATTATTTTTACTTAGGCCACAAGGTGGCAGCACGGACAGTGACCGATGACATGAGATCAGTCCAGGAGCTAGCCATCTCTTTTTGTCTGTCTTTTTCTCCCTGTCTTTCCCTCTCTGGCTCTAATTTCATGCTTGGCTAGTCCTCTCTCTGTGACGCTCAACATTGCTCTGTCTCACTTGGACACCACTGCCATCTTTTTCACTCACTGAGTGTGAGGGTGGAGTTTTATCAGCACGCTTTCATTCTTTGTTTTGGTTTCATTCTTGCAGGGTCATTTTTGAGTTTACTTTCTAATTAGAGACTTGATTTGATGGCGATATCCTATATAGAGCCATATCTCCCTGCAGTCCATGCCTGGCTCTCCACTGAAGCTAAGCAACCCCCCCCAAACTACCTGGATGCTAGACCTCCTAAGGAAAACTATGGTTGCTGTTGGAACTGTTATTATACTGGAAGTGGAGGCCAGTGCCCTGTGGTCTGTGTGGGGCCTAATGCTCCAGTATAGTGACAGATACGCTATACTGTAAAAACAGCACCGTCTTTTGGATGAGATGTTAAACCAAGGTCCTGACTCTGTGTGGTCATTAAAAATCCCAGGACACTTATCGTGAAAGAGTAGGGGTATACCCTGGTGTCCTGGTGACAGTCCCCCATTGGCCCTTCTCTATCATGGTCCCTTAATAATCCCCATATCTGAATTGGCTACATCACTCTCTCCTCTCCACTAATAGCTGGTGTCTGGTGGGTGTTCTGGCTCACTATGGCTGCCCCCCCATATTATGTTAAGCGCTTTGAGTGTCTAGAAAAGCGCTATATAAATGTAACTGTAACTACGTATATTACATTTACATTACATTTATTCATTTAGCAGACGCTTTTATCCAAAGCGACTTACAAGTGCACACTCACACACCAATGGTAGCAGAGTTTCCATGCAAGGTGCTAGCTTGCCATCGGGGGCAACTTAGGGTTCAGTGTCTTGCCCAAGGACACTTCGGCCGGTCACCCGGGCCGGGATTCGAACCACCAACCCTACGATTAGTGGATTAGTGGACAACCCGCTCTACCGACTGAGCCACAGCCGCCCTATATGGTGTATATGGTGTGTGTGTGTGTGTTTGTGTGTGTGTGTGGCTGCCTCATGGAAACTTTTAAGCCTGTGGAACTTTTTTACTTGAACATTTTGACTTATTAAAACAATTTGAGTCGGATGGGGAGCACATATGGATTGGCAGTAATAATCCCCTTATGCGTTCAAAAATAAAAATTACAGGTTGGAACTAAAAGTCAGTCTGGACAGGATTTCAAAGATTTATTTTTTGTGAATGTTGCGGTCAAAAAGGCTTGATTACGAGTTGTGCTGGTGTGTTTTTTTATTTTTTTATTTTTTTTTTTGCGGAAAACTACTTGAATTCGAAATTTTTCACACTGATTGTGTGAAATGTGCGAGTTCCTCTGAATACTGCGGCGTTTACTTGATTTTTGCGTTCATTTCTGCAGTCCCAAAATCATGGATGGACTGAAAAGTTGTGACCGCATCACATTCGAGTCAGTCTTTTATTTTATATTTGTTGCTTCACCATGTCATATCTAGGCTAATTTTCTTAGAACTGAGAAAAGGTAAGCAGTTCTTGGTTACATTTCGTGAATAAAAGACACAATCTAGAGAAAGCTAAAAGCCTGGCTCGCAAAAAATAAGACACGCACAAAAAAAAGAAGTGTTTGCTATAACGACAGGTCCAGTTTGTATAGTAGGCGTGTGTATTTCTCCCGAACCCATTTGCATAGATGAAACTGAATCCATTTGCGTCATAATAGTTTAATGCTTCATCAATATGATCACACTGTTTTATGATGGAGGCTTGTTTAGTTATGCAAGGAGAGGAAAAATATCCAACCTTGAAGTGTCAGAAGTGTCAGGAGCCAAGGCTTTGCAACTATTTATTATTAGAATATCGTAGGAGGGAAATATTGTACTAGTTCAACATGTTTAGAAACAAAATGCATGTTTGTTTTGAGCAAATGGCAGAATAGGGAGACTCTGGCGAAGGGCATTGAGCTGCATCATATTTCAACCACCTTCCCACTAGACTGTTTTTCTTATGTAGGTTGCTATACATTGCTGCGTATTGATTCATACTGCATGTCTTCATTTACAATACAATGAGAATCATTAGGCATGAAAATATATAGCTGTGCTGTTAATTACAGTGGGTAGAGAGTAATCTATCAGCTTCTGCACGGTGCTTTTGGAAGGTTTTTCCTGTATTTATTATACTGCTCTTTCATTTTTATGAGTCACTCAACATGATGTGTTCATAATGATTGAGGAAGCTACTACAAAAAAAACGTGTTAATAGGGAATAAACTTATACGTGAGGAAATATGCTGTCTGGATGTCCTGAAATGGGCGGATTTCCAGTTTATGTCTTTCAATTACAGAGCATAGAACAGACATGAAAATATTGTTAATGGCTCGCACACTGTTATTCAATAATCACAGGGATGCACTAATATGAAAATGATGGGATGGTGAAAATGCGTCATTAATTGTTCATTACAGGGTTTACCCCTCACCTCAACCCCCCACTTGTGTTGGACCATGCTGTTCTTTTTCATGAATGGCGTTATTCCGGTTGACGTTTAGTGGTCGCGTTTGTGTTCTGCTTCTAATCGACCTGGGTATTTTGTAGTCGTGTGGCGTTTTCTAGTATAAACAGCGTATATAGAGGTAACGTTGAGTACCACTGCAGGTCTGTTTGTGGCCTTTAGAGCAGAGCTACTCCTGTGTTCTTGCTGCTGTCTGCTTAACTCTGACTCATGTCAGCATGGCATGCAGTGGGTGGCTCGAGGTGGCGGCTGCTTTTTCTGGCCCTGTGCTGGGGTCTCTGCTGAAAACAGCTAATCAATAAGCGCTGGCAGCATGCACTTTAAAGCCAGGTTTCTGTGCGGGCCTCAGCAGAAGGAGAGACAGACGGCTGCCCCAGGGAGAGCGGTTTATGACCGAGCTATTCAGAGAACATTGAGACCTTCCTCCATCTCTCACATCTGATGTGTGGTAGGAGCCTTACCAGTGTGGCTAGGGCAGACACAGAAATATGAGAACGCATGAGACATGGGAGTGTTCAAGCTCTGCTGTTTTTAATTGTGGCAAACAATATAGATTCAGCCACAACTAGAATTGGCTAATCCCCCGTCCCCCACCTTCACATATGCAATTTATGCTCGGCTCATTAGTTTGTTTGCTTGATCTGCTTCGTGGTTGGCACATTTTTCTGCATGCGTAGAGTTGCATGTTCTCCCCTGTGCTTTTGGATGTTTCCTGCACCAGTCCAAAGACGTGTCTAAAGGCTGATTGTCATCTCAAAATTGTCTGTATTTACTAAGTGAGCGATTTTGTCCTGCGATGCGTTTGCACCCTGTCCAGGATGTCCCCCGCCTTGTACCCTAAACCCCCTGGGATAGGCTCCAGGCTCCTCACAACCATGTGTAGGATAAGCGGTACAGAAAATGGATGGTTGCCTGGATGGAAAATATCACATGTTCAGAAAGGTATAAGATGTCAGTAGTGTAGCCTGTAATGCCTGCAATGCTGCTCTGTAAAAAAGAGTCTTCTGAGGTAGAGTGATGCCAAAAATCTGTAAGATTACCTCCGGTACGGATTTACAAAAACCAAAATATTTTTAGCAGGATTGTGGAAAAGCCATTACAAAGTAAGTTTATTGTGTTGGGACAACCAGCCATTTGCAGTTTAAAGTCTCGCATGGAGGCATGATACACACTCCCATGCGTCGGGTCTTTTCTGATCGATTGCTATCCAAAATGTGCAACACTTTATCATCACTTAAATCTAATGTCAGTTTGACAATTGATGTATGGAGCACTGATACGAGTCCAGTGTTGATGCTCAATTGAGTTGCTGCTCATTAGATTGATGTTGACTTTGACAGTAGGGTATGAGCACCCAAAGAAAAATGAGTGCGTAGGAGTACACTGTAGTGCTATCTATAATACATTAGTTATCTATGACTTTTCTTTTCCAAGTTAAGCAATGTCACACGAGCAGGATTGCTGTATACTGAATATCGCTACAGCTGTAAATGAAGTAATTGACTGAACTGTTAAGTCTTTTCCTTAATCGTGTAATTTTAGATGTCTGATAATTTGGCTTTTGCATCCGTTTTGATCAGTCCTACATGTCATGTTCGTGTTTGCATCGAGGAAATTTCAGCTTGCGTTGTGCACTCAAAATGATAGTCTGTGATAAGTCTTACTACTTTTTTTCCTTAGCATCTTCACTGCGAGTTAGGGCTGAGCTATGCATCTCGATAGAATATCAATATCACGGTAAATGATTACGTGATACACTTTTCATCCTACTGCGCGCCCATTAGACAGAAAATGGGACTCAGAGTCAAAACAAAAGTCGATCCTGCAATCCGATCTTAATGCCCTACAACATTAAGAGATACAGGTAGCATGCTTAATCTACTCGAAAGTCTCACCTTCCTGCTTCAGTGGATAATCTTATCAAGAGACCATAACGTGTGTCTACAGCAGCAGTTTTTAGGAGGTGCAAGTCTAATCATAAAACATGTCCTGAGCTCACAGTGTGCTTTAAACGGAACATTCCTTTTCCTTGCAACACATTTAATACCATCACTCTTGTCTCTCTATGAACGTCTAGTGAAATGATTTATAATCCCTCTCTCTGGTATCACCAAGTGGAGGATGGCTTCCCTTTCGAGTGTTTTTCCTTATTACATCTCAATGTGTTGTTTTTTTTTTTTCTTTTTGTTTTTTTTTTCTTCGTTTTTTTTTTTCTTCCCACTGTCGCCTCTGGCTTGCTCATTAAAGGTCCACGTCTACATCTGAATTTCTGCAAAGCTTCTTTGTGATGATGTAGTTTGTTAAAAGAGCTGTAAACATTTAATTGTATGAATATGAATTAATTTATCAATTTGTATAGCGCTTTTTACAATGGTACATTGTCTCAAAGCAGCTTTTACAGAAATATAATTTTTGCATTTACAAGCGACTTACTAATGAGACACACTCACACACCAATGGTAGCAGAGCTTCCATGCAGATGCTAGCTTGCCATTGGGGGCAACTTAGGGTTCAGTGTCTTGCCCATGGACACTTCGGCATGGGATCACCCGGACCGGGATTCGAACCGCTAACCCCACAGTTAGTGGATTAGTGGACCCGCTCTACCGACTGAGCCACAGCCGCCCCAGCTGTGAATGAGGACACACATTTCAAATATTTCATTACTGATGTGCCTTTCAGAAACAAATATCATCCAGATAGGCCTTTAAGTCCATTTAGAAGAAAGGACTATGGCAAAACTGTTACTCTGTTCTGTTACTTTGTAAAGCTTCTTAATTTAACTTGTTCTCGTGAGTGGCGAAGGCATTTCTATAGAATTTTGAGAAATGATTTTCTCAATAATTTCTCGCATCTCAGAAGTACAATATCTACATTTTCTATTTTAAGAGATCAAACAGCACACAGTAAAATATTCAGTGATTTTGTAGGAAAGCTCATTAGCTGACTGAAACCTTCTGCATTATTCACATTGCGAAGACCAATATTGCCGATTTGACTAACAGATATAGCGCGCAGACTTGCTTGCAGGTCAGAGATGGGCAGCCGTATGCCTATGCCCCAAGGTGATGCTGTAAGAATCTGTGAGTGAACAATGTGTATGTTCTGAAACCTCCCCAAGCAAATGGGGCATGTGGACTAGATATTACTCACTCCACATGCAGTATCATTCACCACAATTTTCATATGTGGGGGTGAAAAAAAGAAAGGAAAAAAAGACACAAAAATCTTGAATAGAAATTAGTGCATCAAGAATAGAAAAATAATAATAAAACTAAAACACAATAAGATAATATGGTAGATGTTAACTGAGCTTGATTTCATTCGTGTTGAGCAAATATAGAAGGGCTTGAGTTTCTGCTTTTCACGAAGAGAATTCTTTATTATGCCGAGCTGATTATTTTATTTACAGTGTGTAACTGTATTTCACTCTCCATATCTGAAAAGAAAACCGCAGAGCTGACTGGATGGATATTCTGGGTCGTATAAAGTGTCACTTAGGAAAGTAGGCTTTATCATCATTCCATTTTACAGACAGGTGCGTCATTAGGAACCAAAAATAGTTCCTCCTTAGTCACAGTGCTGTGTTTAACATAAGATAGTGACAAACGAGTATTAGTAACACGGTAACAGAGACGGTGTGAAGTCAATAATTACAATTGGATATCAACAAGAACACAATGAACACTATATGCTAGCCATGTCATGAACACACTGACTCATTCTGTGCATGGCATTTTTGAAGATGCTCTTTTTCAGTCGTGCTTTTCCAGCAGCGTTGCACTGATTATCATATAGTGCCACATGGGATCTGTAGGCAAAATAAAGACTTGCATTAAACAGAACCATGGTCTTTACTGTTTCTATGCAAAAAAACAAACTGCTGAGGCACACACAACCTTGCATATACAGTGGTCTGCAAAAGTTTGGGCAACCTTGTTTATTTCAATGATTTTCCTTCATAAATCGTTGGTTCTTAGGATTAAAAAAATCAGTTAAATATATCATATAGGAGACAAACACAGTGATATTTGAGAAGTGAAACGAACTTTATACCATTTAAAGGAAGTGTGCAATAATTCTTTAAACAAA
>JAFFST010049717.1:321060-333612 GCA_022414735.1 Noturus placidus
CACCCAGCACAGAACCATTCCAGTGATGCCCAGGCTGGAGAGAGTTGACACCACGGAGCTGGTGGATGTTAGAGACCTTGTGCTCCACCACCTTCTGTTTGAGGATGCCCTCCAGATGCTCAATAGGGTTTAGGTCTGGAGACATGCTTGGCCAGTCAATCACCTTCACCCTCAGCTTCTTTAGCAAGGCAGTGGCCATCTTGGAGGTGTGTTTGGGGTCGTTATCATGTAGGAATACTGCATACTGATCATGCTCTGCTTCAGTATGTCACAGTACATGTTGGCATTCATGGTTCCCTCAATGAACTGTAGCTCCATAGTGCAGGCAGCACTCATGCAGCCCCAGACCATGACACTCTCACCACCATGCTTGACTGTAGGCAAGACACACTTGTCTTTTTACTCCTCACCTGGTTGCTACCACACGCTTGACACCATCTGAACCAAATAAGTTTATCTTGGTCTCATCAGACCACAGGACATGGTTCCAGTAATCCATGTCCTTAGTCTGCTTGTCTTCAGCAAACTGAAATGCAAACTGTTTGCGGGCTTTTTTGTGCATCATCTTTAGATGAGGCTTCCTTCTGGAATGACAGCCATGCAGACCAATTTGATGCAGTGTGCGGCGTATGGTCTGAGCACTGGCAGGCTGACCTCCCACCCCTTCAACCTCTGCAGCAATGCTGGCAGCACTCATGCGTCTATTTCCAAACACAACTTCTGGATATGATGCTGAGCACGTACACTCAATTTCTTTGGTTGACCATGACGAGGCCTGTTCTGAGTGGAACCTGTCCTGTTAAACCGCTGTATGGTCTTGGCCACCATGCTGCAGCTCAGTGTCAGGGTCTTGGCAATCTTCTTATAGCCTAGGCCATGTTTATGTAGAGCAACAATTATTTTTATTTTTTTTCAGACCCTCAGAGAGTTCTTTGCCATGAGGTGCCATATTGAACTTCCAGTGACCAGTATGAGGGAGTGTGAGAGCGATGACACCAAATTTAACACTTGAGACCTTGTAACACTAACAAGTCACATGACACCGGGGAGGGAAAATGGCTAATTGGGCCCAATTTGGACATTTTTTTCTTGGGTGTACTCGGTGGTTTAGACCTTAATGGCTGAGTGTTTTGTTATTTTGAGGGGACAGTAAATTTACACTGTTAAACAAGCTGTACACTCTCTACTTTACATTGTAGCAAAGTGGCATTTCCTCAGTGTTGTCACATGAAAAGATATAATCAAATATTTACAAAAATGTGAGGGGTGTACTCACTTTTGTGAGGAGACTGTATTTTTGGGCAGTTTCTCCCATTCTTCTTTGCAGGACCTCTCAAGCTCCATCAGGTTGGATGGGGAGCGTCGGTGCACAGCCATTTTCAGATCTCTTCAGCAATGTTCAATCGGGTTCAAGTCTGTGCTCTGGCTGGGCCACTCAAGGACATTCACAGAGTTGTCCTGTAGCCACACCTTTTGTTAACTTGGTTGTGTGCTTAGGGTCGTTGTCCTGTTGGAAGATAAACCTTCACCCCAGTCTGAATGTCTCTGTACATTGCTGCATTCATCTTTCCCTCGATCCTGACTAGTCTCCCAGTTCCTGCTGCTGAAAAACATCCCCACAGCATGATGTTTCCACCACCATGCTTCACTATAGGGATGGTATTGGCCAGGTGATGAGTGGTACCTGGTTTCCTCCAGAGATGCTGCTTGCCTTTCAGGCCAAAGAGTTCAATCTTTGTCTTGGTCTTAGCCCGAGAGTCCTTCGGGTGCCTTTTGCCAACTTCTAATGACTTCTCCAGTCTCAAAATGATTCAACCCCTTCATAGCAAGCAGATTTAGTACTTAGTAGAGCACCCTTTTATTGCTATGACCTGCTGCAAACAAGATACATAGGTTCTGGCAGCGTTCCTGAGTAATCTTAGCCCATTCCTCATGAGCAATGGCCTCCAGTTCAGTAATATAATTGGGTTTGCATGCTGCAACCACCTTCTTAAAATTCCACCTGTAGAATCTTCTAGGACCACTTCTGCAACCAAGCCTTGGTGGAATTTGAGGTTTGCTATGATTTCCTGATACTTCAATTAATCCATCTTGCCTTCTACATGCTGCAGCCCCAGAGCATCACTGATCCACCACCATGCTTGCCTATGGACAGAGTATTATTTCTTCATTCTTCTTTCTCCAGACATTCTGCTGAAAAGTTCCAGTTTTGTTTAATCACTCCACAGAACAGAATCCCAAAACTTCTGTGGCTTATTTTTACGAGCCGACATTTATTGTGCTTTTTTTCAGTAGTGGTGTATGTCTTGGAGTTCTGGCATGGAAACCTTCTGTGTTTAGTACGCGCCTTACTGTGTTCACTGAAACCTCAGTGCATGTTGCCACCAATTCTTGATGCAGGTCTTTTGCAGTCACTCAAGGGTTTTTCACAATCTGCCTTCTCAGAAATCTGGTTGCAGCCATTGATGGCTTCCTTTTTCTACCCATCCAGGTATTTCATAAATTTTCTGCCCCTAGCCAGTTCAGGTTGTTGGTTGCATCAAGCGTGCTTGAGACAACACCTGTTTTGCAAACTGGAGAAGTCATTATAAGTTGTGTTTTCAGTTGAATTTGGGGAAACCACTTGAAGCTTTTTGTTGTGTTGAACTACTTCAATTGATTTTGTTTGATTTGTTTATTGCAAACAGCTGAAAGTCTGTAGAGTTTGATAATAAACATGATTTGCAATGGGGTTGAATCATTTTGATTATGACTGTACTAGCTCCTGGCTTAAGGATTCAGTATGCACAGAGGCCAGAGTGGTGTAGAACCAGCTGCGAACCTTGTCTACAGACACTCTTGCCTCATACACAGAGACCCATGGACCATGCCAGTGCAATCGTGCTAAATTTAAAAAACAGTAAAGAATTAGTTTAGGTTGCCTTTTAATTGCATTTTAAAGTAGCACCACCCAGCTCAGGGACTTTGCTATAATCCAGGTACTGCAGACTCTCCCAGATGTTCATAATGTTATCTCCCTTTCCAGCTGTTCATTACAGCCTTGTGGGCTTTCTTAATGCCTCAGTGTAGCAGGGCTCAGGCATTCCAAAAAATGATTTCATATACCCTGCCCTTCTTTTCACCTCTCTCTCTCTCTCTCTCTCTCTCTCTCACTCTCTCTCTCGCGCTCTCTCTCTCTCTCTCTCTCTCTCTCTCTCTTTCTTTCTTTGTGGGTGTGTGTATAAAGGGGTTGAGGTTCTATGCTAGCCCAGACTTTGTACTTGTAGTGTATGAAGGCATAGTGTTCATCTATGACTACGTTTACATAGACAGCAGTAATGTAATATAGACCTTACTCTGATTAATATAATAATGTGATTAAGGTGTTTACATGAGTCGCTTTTAGAATACTCCTGTCATGTTCCCATTTTACATGTTTTAGAACATCCATCCATCCATCTTCAACCGCTTACTCCTTTTCAGGGTCAATTAGATTAAGGTAATTAAAAATTGCTGTTTTACATGATAGTTTCTTAATCAAAGAATGGTCTTAATCGGGTTAAGAGTGGATTATTGTTCTCCATGTAAATGCGCTGTATAAATTGTTCCCATGTAGTTAGACAGTCCTTGCTAGTGCAGAGCGATTAGCATTGGCCTCTGTCTCTCGGGATCTGCTGCAACCAGCTGTGCAGAAGATGGTAAGAACAACAACAAAAAAACACAGTAAGAAAGTGTGCGTGCATGTCCTGTCTGAAAGCAGCAATCTCCTTGCCAGACAATTGAGGCTGGCTTTGGTCCAGAAAGGCAGTCACAAATAGGACAGGGTTAGTTAAGCTTGTCTTAGCTTTGAGCCCCTGCTCTTCTCTGCTCTTCTCTCACCTAGTTCAGAAAGTCTAAAACTGAAAGAGGAGGAGAGACTGGCAGACAGATATGGGTGGATGTCATAAGGGAGTGGTGAAAAAGTGAAGCCAAAATGCCTATGATGCCCTCCAGTGGCTGGCTGCACTGCAATTTTTAACCATGTCTGTTCCCATGTAAGGTGGTTTGCACATAGGGCACGTTTGCTGCAGTCCGAATATAATTAGTGCTGTTCTGCACGCAATTGGACTTCGTAAGTTTCCACAGTGCAGGGGATTTTGTGGGATACCGAAGGTGTCGTCATCGGCTAAAGCACATGCGCAGGTTACCGTTACTTCACTTCCCGAACAAGTGCAGACCCGAGTACGAGTTGTGTTCACATTCATGGGAATCGCAACACAGTTTTCCAGTGCAACTGAAGTCAGAGCACCTCCTACAGATGGTCTCTGGTTCGATACCAGGGTGTGCTTAACAGTCCACATGACAGCTTTCATATTACTGATACCATAAAACTGTTTTGGACTAAACTGCCAGTGAAAGCCCCTTAGTGAATGAAGGCCGACAGACGAAGTTTCATTTTAGGTTATAGCACCACAAATCATTTTCATGAATAGTGTTCCGTCAAGTTCAGTTGTCCTTGATATCTCCAATATTTTTCCATTTTAAAAATGTCCTTTTATTTGAGGTATTTAATGATAAATAATAGGGCGTGGTTGATGAAGTTACTGACCGCTTTGGACACGACAGTCAATCCTAATGAACACGTACTTTCCAAGACACACCTGAAACTCTTGACAGATCTATAGCAAAGTCACATCTTTTTCTGCTGTAAGCTGTTCCACAGACCCTCAGCAGAAAGTTTTCTTTGAAATTTTTCCACTATGTCTAAGTCAGCTTGTTGTACTGATATTATAACCTGCAAGATAACATGAGTGAACGAAGCGATGGAACAACCCAAGGCAAGCTAAATTTTATACCAATTTATTGTATGTATGACCATAGGTAACACTCGAAATAGCTTGGTAAGGTTAGCCAATCACTCCCTTTTAAACAATCTCCAATGACAGAATGAGCTGAGTATTAAAGAGTGCACTTTTCCATTCAGAAGGGTAACTTACTACAGGTATGAGCGCTAGATGAAATCAAGATGAACACGTAGCTTGTGTTCCCTGTAAACGTTGACTGCTGTTCCAGCTTATTTTTCAGTTGGTACATTATTATACTTAAGCTGTACTTTCATTACTTTGATTAAAATGATTGCTTATCCAATTTCAGCTAGATTGCAAATAGTAGCTCAGTCAGTCACGACTCAAAGCTCTAGAAATCTTTTTCTCTCAGCGGTAAAAACAATATACTTGTGAAAATTACACAGCTATATTTCAGCATTTTTCATATTAATTAATTACCCTGTACTTGCCACTTAGAGTTAACTGATGTGACATCTTAAGTTAGACTTCAGGTGAGATCGCACAGCAAGAGCACTGCAGATATGAACAAGTAAACTGTCCATCACAAATATTGATGGAACTCTGAGCTCTGGCTCCAAGGCCTCTACCGCACAGACGATGGATCCAATTTTTTTAAATAGAATCTGATTAATAGGGATGGGCGATATGGACTTAAAACTATATCATGATATTTTCTGGTATTTCTTGCGATAAAAATATCAGTGACTATTTAATTATACTACCATTCACACTGTTTTTGGCTATAAATGACAACTTGAGAGCCTCAGAAACACAAACAATGGCTACGTTTACATGGACAGCAGTAATCTAATTATTGACCTTTCTCATATAATAATGTGATTAAGGTGTTTACATGAGTCGCTTTTAGAAAACTCCTTTCATGTCCCTGTTTTACATGTTATAGAACATAATTAGATTAACAGCTGGCGTCATTACGTCACCGCGCCACACCGTCCGACATCCCTCCAGAATTTCACGTATCAACATGCAGTTCGTCTTCGTTATGGTACCATAGACAGTTTTTGGTGTTTTTATAAAAAACAAAAAATTATGAACTTAAGTGCAGTTAATTATCTTTCATATAAAAATTATTTTTATAGACAACTACTTGAAGCCATGGGCTGAGTCCCAAACCATGTACTGACCGTCTATATAGTAGCTGAGATGCATGTATTTCTCCTATTGCAGGCTACAGTAGGAAGTACGCGGTTTGGGACGCAGCCGTGCTCTCTTTTGCCGTAAAACGGTTGAGCACTGCTGTGTGATTGTGTCCTGTCGCAAAATGCGGTGAAAACTCTCACACGATGTTAATGTGATTAAGGTGTTTACATGTCTGCAATGCACGTCGATAATGCGACGTACTCCACATGTCTTAATTCGATCTTAATCGGATTAAGGTGATTAAAAATTGCTGTTTACATGGTAGTTTTGAAATCGGAGTATTGTCTTAATCGGTTTAATAGTGGATTATTGTTGTCCATGTAAATGCACTGATTGATCTAAAAGTAAAACTGATTTTCTGTAACCAAACCAGATCCATAATATAGAGGAAGCTCCTCATTTAGCGATAAACCCATCCTCAGCTTCCCATGCGCCTTCTGCCGTACTTGTTGTCGCTCTGCACATGAGCTGTGAATGGGTTGCACACCATTGCGCACACATACGTCATCAACTACGCTTAATCGTTATCATCATGGGAAGACTAATTCTTATTGTGGGGATTATTTCTACCGGTATACCGCAAGCGATAAGACATAGCGATACTTGCCCATCCCTACTGACTACACAATGGAAGTACATACCACCATGTTGTCCACTCATCCGTCATTGGTTTAATGTGTTGTTTCCTTTTCTACAACATTGTGTGGGTTTGGGTTAAGCTTATGTTATCCTGCAGTCACAGAACTACCCTCATCTGCCCCTTGGGCACTGTACAATAGCTAACCCTACCCTCTGAACTCCAGCTTTGTTCAAGATAGGCTTGGGATGATTGGCGATAGCATCGGGAATCGGAAGTAAATTCCAGCTATCGCGATAGCTGTCAAGTTGGACGCTTTATACGTCTGTAGGAAAGTGTGATGTCTGCAGCTTTAAGACTGACAAATATAAAGTGTGTTGTATCTCATCATATGTGTTTCCTTTTAGCTCCTTTTGTATCCTATACAAACATTAATAACCTGCTGTCTACCTTTGGAGCAGAGCAGCAAATCCTCTTTCTCTGATGCATCTTGGCTTCCCCTACAGAATCATGAACAGAGATTTAAATTAAGAGATTTTCACACTTTGAAATTGAAAGTGTGTTGTTCATCAGGGCTACTCTGCTATGCAAGAATTCCAGAATAAGTATCTCCGCCACTGTTCAACACAGTACGTGTAGTGTATACACCATTTTGTTTTTATTTTATAATGAGCTTATTTACAGCTAATAACTCATTAGGTTTATGTATAGCCTCGAATTCAGTGTTGCAATCATTCCTCCGATTGTAAAAAAGCCCAATTAGAGGTTAATATGAGCCACTCAGGCCGGTTTGAAGCCATTAGATCTAGCCAGAAATCTGTATGTAGTAGCTCTCAAGTATGTTGTGACTTTCAGTTCGCCACCACACCTGCTCTGTGACTAATGAAACACATTTAATGGTGGGTGAGTTACGTAGTGTCTGCTGCTCAGGGGTGAGACACAATCTCCCAGCCCTTTATTAGATTAATAAATTGGGGGGAAACGTGTGCATTGAGCTGGATAATAGTTAGGGTGGGGGAGAGATAAGAGACTGTTCGCTCATTACTGTGTCTCCACCCGAGTTTACGCTGCATCGGGAGTCATCAGCGTGTTTTCTCCATGTACACTTCTTTTGTTCAATTGGTGAAGAAAAGTGCTGAGACACGGTCATTAATATCCTGTGTAATCATGCAGTGCCATGCATGAGTTATGAGCATGCTGGAAAAAAAATGAACCCTTACCGCACTGTTTGTTATGAAAATAAGTCTCAGTGTATGCATATTCATGCGTGGATACTATGAGTCCGTCTACCAGGAGGCCGGTAAGGAGCGGTAACAGTGCCAGGGACATTGGGACCTTCCTTCCTTCCTGTTGTCCAGTGGGCATGATCGCTAATGCCAAGCGCACTAAAGGAAGTGTGAATCACATGCACAGTGGTGTGAATCACATGCATAGGCTTCGTTGGTTGAAGCCTAAAATGTGTGAAGGGAGTCACAAAAATGTCATTTTAGAGCAAGGGTTGTTATTTATCTCCCATCATACTTGGCACCCTGTTCAACCTGATATCTACATATACATGCAGTGCTTGTATACATCGTCTATCTCTTCTAGTTTTGGACTGTTCAAAGTTGCTCATTTTACTAGACTGAGCAGGGACTGTTTTTTGCACTAGTCTTTATGGCAAAATTAACTGCATTATATATATTTTTGTATACATTAGTCATTTGAATCTGAACTACATAAGATTTCAATATAGGCCTTTTTCCACCACAGAAGTAGATACCAATACCAGAATTTGGTAATCCCCAGTGGTGCAACACTAAAACCTTTTTCCCTTTCATTAGGATATCTGATCCCAACAACTCCCAATTGTTTTTTTGGGGTTTTTTTTTTTTAGTTTTGCTGTGTTTCCCCCCTCTCAATCCTGTGAGACTCTGTGATACTTTGGGGTGGAACTTGCCACACTATTACTTGTTGATTTGTTATAAATACCATACTTTCTCATGGCTGACCTTTTAAGGTACTTTCACATTTGCAGTGTTTAGTCCATTATGAGGGGCACGGTGCCTTAATGGTTAACACATTTCAAATCCCACCGTTTGCATGGTCTCCTCATGATTCGGGGATTTTCTCTGGGTATTCTGGTTTCCTTCCCCATGATTTCCATTTGGAAATTGTCTTTAGATTGTGAATGGGTATGCAATTGTGCCCTGCAATGGTTTGACACCCCATCCCCTGCCTTGTGCTCAGAGTTCCCCACGACCCTGTGTAGGATAAGTGGTATGGAAAATGTATGGATGGATGAATGAATAGTCCATATGAATTAAACCCTGTTGCGTTTTCTTTTTTTGTGGTTTGTTGAGAGCACACTATTCACACTGACCAAAACTTTCACTCTTAAGGCATCGGAGTGAGGTGGTCTTGCCCCGGTGATCTTGTACTAGTTCTACTCCAACAATAGCACAATTTCGTTGCAGTGGAAAAAATGGTTTGATCACTGAATCAGCCAAACTGCTGTAAGTGAACCAAACATGCAAACATATACTCTAGATGTGATCTGTTCAACAGAGCCTGAAGGCACAAACTCCGCAGAGCACAGAGGAGTACTGTTGTAGGATTGCAAAAATGTAGTGCTTTATGGATGTTTGGACCAAAAAAAAAAAAAAAAAACATGCTGAATGCGATACATAAAATATTTGAAACTAGTTATTTATATAATTGTGTAGTAATTTATTGAGACATGGTGTCTCGCACAACAGAATGATCCATATGCATGTGTACACGCACAGAATTTCCAAACACACAATGGTCTGTTTTGTTGCTGCTTATTCTGTCTGTCAAAAGGAATATTCAACCATTTTATTTTTTCACGGAATGATAAGTGTAAACACAGCTCAAGAAAAAAAATACTTCTGTATTCTGATCATATTGCATGCGAGTTTTAGTGCATCAGATGGTTTTAGTGCATTGATAACGTTCATGTATGATGCTTTCTTTAAAATATAGCAGATTTAAATGAAAATGCTACAGATTTTTTTTATTATGTGCCAGTAATTCTCATTAGACAAATGATTGAACAGACACGGAAATAGTGGTTATTCAAGCATTTCTCCAGGTCATCTGCACTCCAATATGATACAAGGTTTCTGCGGATCCATAGTCTTAAATTCCTTAATGTAAAAATGAGGCCTTAATTAGCATTGAAATGTCTTAGATTCATGTTTCAAAGGTCTTAAAAATACACCCGGACTGCCAATTTAGATTAGATCAGATTTGGATTTTATTTTGGCTCAGTGCTGTTGGAGAAGGTAAAGCCGTGTGACTGTGTTGGTCTCGGTGTGTTAAACTGAGGTCTTCCTGCGGTTTTCCGCCAAAATAAAAGCCACAAGGTCTAACGCATAAAAGTGAATTACATCAGAAATCTATTGCTGTTATATTACTATTTGTACCCCAAATAAAAATTCATTTTTATTATTAAGTATTATTCAGTGCAATAGTAATATGACAAAAAAGCAAAGTTTTTATTTATTTATTTATTTTTATTAATACATTATGTATTGTTTTTTTTTTTTCTTCTATTCAAAAATTTATAGCACAACTTGTTACATTACCCTTGAATGAAATGACAAAAACACTGGTAAACACTGCCATGAAGGGGTTTATAATACAGCTGCTGATGGAGAGATGGTAAATGTGACCACTTTCTCTCTTCTGACTGCCGTAATCCATCTCTTTATATGGGGTTTTTTTTCTCTCTCTCTTTTCTTTTTCCCATCTCTTGGAAAGTCATGGGTAGGAAATACCGGATTTTTTTTTATAGGATGTTTGAGAAAATGGAAATGCAAAACGGATCTTTGCGCTGGTCTCCCATGTCCTTCTGTAGAAGTTTACCCTGCTAGAGTTTACATGCATCCCAGAATTAAACTCTTGTGTGGTCCGGTGGATGGTATTATGGCTGTAGTGTTTGCTGAAGTACATCACCTGTAGGACGGTGTATTTCAAGGTCAGTAGCAGTGATTGTGAGAGAATTTGTCAGGAGCAGTTTTCTGACAAACATAAACTCTGCTTTTGCTATTTTTTTGTACGTTCTCATTACATTCAATGCGTAAACCTAAGATAACAATGGAAAGGCAGGGCATAGATGGATATTAAGAGATTTGTGTTCTAAGAGATGCTTCTTCTCTTCATGCAGGACCTCGATGGGCTTCCTGGAACCTGGGTGTGTTTATCTGTATCAGGTGTGCTGGAATCCACCGGAACCTGGGAGTGCACATATCCCGTGTCAAATCGGTCAACCTGGACCAATGGACTCCCGAGCAGATCCAGGTAATCAGTAATGCTAAGATTGACACTTTAATGTTGACACTGTTATCAAACATTGATCACCCATGTGAAAAACTAATTGCACCCTTGAAATTAAAATCTTTTTTATGCCACCTTTAACAGAAATAACTGCAACCAAACGCTTCCGATAACTGCAGATCAGTCTTTCACTTACTTCTAGGATGAGGATTTACTCCTATACTTTGGATCACTGCCTTGCTGCATAATCCAGTTGTGCTTCAGTTTCAACTTAGAACCTGAAGACCAGACATTCTCCTTTTAGGATTTTCTGGTAAAGAGCAGAATTCATTTTTCCCTCAATTATTGCAAGTTTCCCAGGCCCTGAAGAAGCAAAGCATCCCCACACAATCACACTTCCACCACCATGCTTCACCATAGGTATGATGAATCTGAAACAATTTAGTATGAGAAGTCAAAAACAGAAGAAATCCGGATGTGAGCAAAAACTTTTCCGCAGCATCATGCCATGGATGGTACCATTTAGAAACCCACATAAGGTAAAAGAATAGGTGTGCTCAAATGCGTGCCCTCAGCTCTGTGAAGCAAGAACATGTTGAAAATCCAAGGCAGAGGCAGTCTGCACACTGAAGGAAAACCAGAATACAGAGGTCTATCAAAATATATATTTATTATTTTAAATTACATAGTGAGAAAAGAGAAAAGATCAGTGAACAGAAGTTTCAGCTCATAGCTTTAGTGCTTACCTAACAAACAGTTCATCACTTTTAAAGACAAATAATTGAAGCTTGAGACCAGTTGAGCTGACCACTTGGAAACCATGAAGCTTTGGACTTTGGACAAGCAGTTTTGCACTCAAGCCTCCATCAGTGAAAAGTTGATCACGTCAACAAAATAGTTAAAACTCATGTGAAAACTGTAATGAATTTCCTCTTTACATAATTACACTTTTTGACCATGTAGTACACAGTTACAGAAGGGAGTTATTTATATATTTATTTATATTGCACCCAGATGATAAAGGGTTCCCTTTTGAGTCTGGTCCCTCTCCAAGTTTCTTCCTCATATCTTCCGAGTTTTTCACTGCCACAATCACCTCTGGTCTGCTCATTAGGGACAAATTTATGAATTTTAAATGTATATCCTGAATAATTTATATTTTTCTATAAAGCCGCTTTGGGACAACGTCCCTTGTTAAAAGCGCTATGCAAATGGAATTGAATCATACCAAACTACAACGAATTAGCTAACTACTCATTGTCCCTAGTGACAAAAAGCGAACTGACTTCTATTTGCTCACTGCAGTCCTTTTGTGCCTGAGCGTGAACGAAACAACATCTAGTTTTGTTAATTTAGCATAATGGTTTGTGTGTTAACAGCGAGGAGTTTCAGCATTTCAGTGTGAGAATTAGATTAGGTGCACTATGATTTAAGATCATCATAATCTACAGTGCCTTGCGAAAGTATTTCAGGCCTCAAACATAAAGATATAAAACTGTAATTTTTTGTGAAGAATCAATAACAGGTGGGACACAATCATGAACGAAATTTATCGGATATTTCAAACTCTTTCAACAAATAAAAAACTGAAAACTTGGGTGAGCAAAATTATTCGGCCCCTTTACTTTCAGTGCGGCAAACTCTCTCCGGAAGTTCAGTGAGGATCTCTGAATTATCCAATGTTGACCTAAATGTCTAATGTTGATAAATAGAATCCACCTGTGTGTA